>JAQGAK010000315.1:0-95630 GCA_034696945.1 Lipothrix lubbocki
ATACAAAATAAATACAAAATAAATACAAAATAAATACAAAATAAATACAAAATAAATACAAAATAAATACAATATAATTAGTAGTCGTGTTTATATAATGATTGATATTTTTTAGTAATTATCTGTGATTTCTGTGTTAATTGGATTATTATTACAGGAAAACAGCAATCCAAACGTTACATAAACGTTTGATCATGAAGCATAGTGGCTGCAAACTAAATGCTGCCCACGCTTTGTTGTTTTACCAACTTCTTGGCGCGTTTATTTGAAATCTGAATTGATTTGGGGTTTTGGATTTGGAGTTAGGATTTTAGATCTGACAAAAATACACGACGAGAAACAACAATCAAAAACAAAACCTTAAAATAGATAGCAGGATAGGATTTTTAGTAAAAATAGTTTTTTTCTGTTGATTATTGTTATTTGTTATTACTTTATTATTACATTATTGTGTTGATTGTTGGAAAGCTGCATATATATAGCATTATGAGATTTTGAGTTTTATTTGCTGATCGTAAGAAAGAACCAGAAAAGAAAAATCTTGATTCTGTGATCAAGTTCTACCTGATAATTTACGTTATTATTTTTAAAACTTAAATAAGTCTCTTTATTAATATAAGAGCCTTATTTTTTAGTCTAAGCATAGTAAGACTCTAAACAATTGGGTTACACAATGCATTCACAAATAATTGAGAGGTTAAAAGCTAGTGGGATCTTCGATCAATTCCGGAAGGAATGTATTGCCGACGTCGACACCAAGGTAAATATTATTTCATTTATTAATACTTGTTTACAAATTATTACAATAGTTGATATTGTAGTAATATAATGTGATGGGTTGTATAATGGAATTGTCACAATATTACAACAAGGCGTTGGTTATGGTTTCTTGGTAAAATTGTTTATTGCTCATAACTTCTGGGCGTTAATTATTATTAACCTTCATTATTGTACAATTTATTATTACTGTGATTCTTTTTATAGCCTGCGTACATTAACCTACATTCGCGAGTTGTTCAATCAACGGAAGACTACTTGAAGCATGTACACTGGTCTTCAAAATTGGTCCGGATTGGTGTACGGGAGGGAATGCGAAAACACATTGTTGAGTAAGTTTGATTAAGATATATTTTAGTTTGGAAAAAATATTTTTTTAAGATTTTAATATTTGCTGGTACGATTGTTAAAATAGTTTAATAAAATTGCTTGAAGTGTCTGGATTATTTTGAGTCTGCTATGGATTAGGTGCTTTGGGTAGAAACAAAAATGGATCAATCGTACCGGTCAATCTAAATAGCAGTTGTTGCTTCTTTCTGACTAATTAAATCAATGACTTATTTATCGTATTTAATCATGGTATTTAATTCATCCTTATCAGGTCGTCGTACTTTGAAAAGGGGGTGGATCGAATTGTTAATCAAACCGTAGATCCAAAGATAAACACGTCCTTTTTACCTGTCATTGAAAATGCAGTGTATGAATTTTTGGGCGTGCAACGACCAACCGGAGAAGAACACAAAGAAGAGCAGGAGCCCGAAGAAGATTCCAAATGTTGGGTACAGCCAATGGACATTGACCCACCTCAAGGTTGGGGTTTACTTACATTTTATTATTTACTTATTGAAAATGCTAAACTTGAAAAGTAGTCTGTAATATCATAAATTATGTGATCAGATTCTAGTGAAGAGGTGCCAAATTGGAAACCAATTCCGGAATATTCGTATGAACCTGAACCAGTTGATGTGAAACCCAAAGTTGAAATGATTGAACCAAAACTTCAAGTGAAAGACGATGACGACGACCAGTCAAGTGATGGGAATTTAGTTATAAGTGAAAACCCAATACCAGCAGAAGAGAAAATGGAGGAAGAAGATGACGAAGAAGAGTCACCGCCATTTGAAGTCATTGGGCTGACATCGCCTCCGCATCCGTTTCTCGGTTCTTCTGTTCCGATTGATGATATCAAAAATACACGGGATTCAAGTAATGGCGATGGGCAGATGTCAGATTTTAGTAATTGTTTTGTGAAACCAGAGCTGCTTTCGAATGACTCCTCGGATGTTGGTGAGGCGGAGTTTTCCCAAAGTGGCACAGCGGAAAAGAAAGAATTAATCAAATCTTCCAGCAAGGAATCATCTAGTAAAGAACGGTCAAGTTCGTCATCCAGTAAAAAATCTTCTTCAGTCAAGGATAAAGAAAGAAGTTCATCTTCATCGAAGAATAGAAGTAGCAGCTCAAGTTCACATAGTCACTCCAAAAGCAAAAGTAGACACAGGGATCATAGCAGTAGTAGTAAGGAAAAAGATAAAAGTAGTAGTGACAAGTACAGTAATAGGGATAAAGATCGGAATAAAAAAGAATCAAGCTCATCGTCGAAACACGCGTCTAAGTCCAGCAGTGATTCTAAATATTCAAGATCTTCACATTCCAGTTCCTCTCGTAGGCATTCTTCAACCAGTCATTCTAAAGACAGCCGATCAACTTCAGACAAAAATAAAACAGATGAAAAGAGTAGTTCGAAGTATAAAGATAAAGACTACAAAGTTTCAAGTTCTAATAAGGAATCCTCTAGATCTCATTCCAGTTATTCAAAAGATCAAGACAAGAACAAAAATTCTTCCTCATCGTCGTCTAGAAAATCGTCATCTAGTCGTAGTGGTCAAGATCATAAGAGTAGGAGCTCCAGAACCTCTTCAAAATATGATAAGGAAAAATCAGATATGCCGAGGTATGATGATGAGTCAAATAAAGTAGTAAAGACTGAAGTTAAGAAAGAAGATTTGCCTTCCCCAGTATCAACCCAGGCTCCCGCCGTGGATTCTCCACCAAGTGTTCATGAGCAACTTTCGCCGGATGTTAATGAAGCTGGTTTAATGACAAACCCCGAGCATCAAAATGGTTTATCTCCCAAAATGATTCGGGATCATGAAGAGTCTGCCAGAGACAAATGGTATAATTCTAATGCTGCTGGAAGCAACTCCCAGGATGATGTTGTGTCATTTTCTAACAGCAATCTAGAACCGCCTACATCCCGAACGATTGATGATGCAGAAAATGTATCCTCTGCTTC
Source organism: Lipothrix lubbocki (assembly GCA_034696945.1). Taxonomy (NCBI): domain Eukaryota; kingdom Metazoa; phylum Arthropoda; class Collembola; order Symphypleona; family Sminthuridae; genus Lipothrix; species Lipothrix lubbocki. Next base: position 3,071 of record JAQGAK010000315.1, read on the forward strand.
TCCTATTTCCGATAGAGAGGATAGCAGTAATTCTTGCGCTTACTCGCCAACTATTCCTTCTAAGCCTGAGGATGAGTTAGACATGCATCATCAACCTGTTCTTACCAAATCATTGGACGAGCCTCCTGCCAAGCGACCTAAGAGGGTAAAAGGAACAGAAGAAAAACAGGGTCAGACACGGCGGTCAAGAGGGGAACTGATTTTAAGTTTGCAGGACCTAACTACAAGAGAAGATTTCATTACGAGAAGAAATTACTTATCCACGCTTATGGACCCATTTTATGATGAGCAAAATATTCCAGTATCTCCACCCAAAATTCAATCAAATCAGTCAGTTACAATTGATAATTGTATGCTCAATGACAAAATGATTAAATGGCTTCAGCAAAAAGGCGCTCGTGTTTGTCTGAAAAAGTAGGAACTACAAGGTTTCTAGAATATTAGGAAGTAATCAGATATTAGTTGTATTTAATTTAGTTTGAAAATAAATCCAGAGCGAAATTTATGCAAGTTTATATGTAAGGCATAGTACATACATACACTTGCAAACATTTTTATACAGTATAAGTTGTCAGTGATGTTAGGAATTACTGGACGATATGTGTTTTTAAAGCTAGACATTTCTAAGTTCTTCGAAGGTTTACATATATAATACTTACATTTAATGTTTCAATTTTCTTCACTAATCTAGCATTTGAATGAATTGAACTTAGTATCAATATGTGAAACAAGGGTATAATAAATTTACCATTGTAACAAAATTATTAAATTGCGTTCAGGCATTACTCATCCCATCACATACATTATGCCAAATTAATTTTTTTGTAATCTCCATTTCATACAAAACTCTCAAAACCATTATTCCCTACATTACGAGAAAACGGTATAAAAAGAAACATTATAAGAATCTAAAACATTTGACTATTTATAATTAATGGAATATCCAGAAAAATCATGTTTATTACATTGATCATTAATCATTCGAGCATTACCAGTTCAGTTTTATTCCCCAACATAGTTTCAAAATTGCGAGTTTTGGAAAATACACTTCATCATTTGCAAAGGCACTGATAGTTAACAATTCAGTGGTTTAAATTAGTCAGCAACATGAAACAGTAATAACGGCACGTGAATTCTCATAGTTCTACTTGCAGCTGATCTTATCACATCAATCGTAAGTTTTTGCAGTTTTTCTAAATGTATACAATTTCACAAGGTTGTACTACTAGTAGTAGTTCGGTATAGTAACACTACCAAACCACTGATAGTGAGCAGTAAAGCGTATTAGTCTACATACTCTACAGAATCTATTCTCTAAACTAATGTAAATAACAATCATGATATTAAAGTCATATTTAATACGTGTTTAAAATGCTTGCTGGACGTTTTTGAGATTTAATATTTGGCCATAAGCTCCAGAAGTGGTTTATTCACAAAGACGTCTACGTCAATCGCAAATATATAATCGATGTGATTAAACTGGGTGAAGTTCACTTCGTAACTTCCAACCAGGTTCGGTAGATCCTTGGCTAGGCGAGCTACATCCTGTTAAATAAGTACACATATAATTAACATGTTAAATTAATTTAATAGCATGATTTATGAAAGAAATGTAGGTACACTCTCACAGAACGCGAGGTAAAAAAAATTAATCCTACTAGAAACCTTATTTCAAAATATTTACAAACGAGCCCACCTTGGTATCCACCAGGAGGTCATTCTCTGCATGATATAATACAACCGGGGCTTTCACTTTGGATAAATCATACTTCGGTGGTGACCACTGACCATACACTATCTTGTTTCTAAGATAACCGTAATCGTATTGCTGAAACTTCCCACTTTTAACTCCCTGAAGAAGATGTATTAAAGTCCTCGTGGATGTTGTGCTAGGTGTGTGAGCTAGAATCACTGGGATCTCGGTCTAAAAAGTCAAAAATATTCTATAATTTCTGTAAATGTTCGAATTGGAGTTCGAAGACAAAATAAAATACTAAAATACCATAAATTCATTCAAAGCATACCTTATTGGCTTGTGCCGGATCATAGCCAGCTAGTAGAAAGAAGACATTCTCGCACAGCGCTTCTAGTTTCATCTCCGGGGTGCAAAATTCGGGGGCGTAAGTATTAATGTACTTGACTATATAGGTCGGCAGAATTTCCCCGTGTCCCAGTAGATCCAATATGAACTGCAATATTATAGGGAACGAAAATTAGCCGTTGTCATCGAAAATCCAAAGTCGATTAACTCCTCTTATTACACTTGCATGCCGATCCTTACCTTCTCAATGGAGGCCAAGGGAACTAGAAATCTTGCTGGGCCTCTCATATGATTCAAGTATACAGCAGGTCCCATTGCAGCCATAAGTCGGATCTTGTGATTATACTCCGGAAAGGTTGACAGAAATACGAAGCCCATTCCGGCTCCCATTGAATGTCCAATGTAGTACAAGTCTGGCTGTTGGGTTGTATTTAAGATGTAATCGATGACGGCAGGTAGGTCATACTGCCCCATTTGGTCGTAGCTGAAATTGCCAGATTAAATAGTAATGTAAATATTTACTTTACGTCATGTATAAGATAACATAATAACTTGAGGTAAATGATCTGCATCGCAGTCATCATAATGGATATGATAATGGATAAAGAGATCCACCCACTACAAATACGTATACATCATCCCAGAAGCATTCCTACAAACAATATTGTACAATAAGATTTTGCCGAAATTCGTACCTGAACTCCCAGAATTTGTATTCCTCTGGTGATAGTTTAACATGGCGTCTGGAGTAAAAATTTCCCCTGGCATTTCCCAACCAAACGTCATATCCTTGCTCAGCCAGCATGTACGCTATATATAATATTCGCATTAATATCATTGTGATACTATAGAAATCCTAACACGTCTGCAAATATTTCGAAGACATAGTTCACGTAAGTGCACTTACGTAGGGCTTTATCCACACGATTGAGTAACCAGTCGACGGATGAGCTGAAAAATCCATGCTGGACAAATGCCACAGGTCGGGGACCATCTGTGGATTTCCTTCCATGCGGGATGCGATGTAGTGTCAAAATGTATCCATCTTTTGTAGTGACGACGTGAGATTCAGCCGGATAGCCATATTTCTCTATTAGTTCGGGCTGTATAGAAAACAAGAAATTGCTTTAGCTCAATTACTGTATACTACTACATTAAAGTATTTCTAATATTGGTTTAATGTTCAACCCTGATATTATTTCTATTATTACATTGCTATATAATGAGTAATTGGAAGTTTAATATTGAAGAAGAGTAAACAATTTTTAGTGATACCGCTGTTAAGTTATCATCAGGGTTGATTTCATGTTTTAAACTCTGGGGTTTATGAACTTCTTTTTCTCCACGAATAATATCTAAATTCAGATAAATAGTATTTCCACGATGAGGTTTCGAGTTCCCCACTAGTGCTGATACTACGGACAGACTTAGAAGTATTAAAATTGATGACAGGTTAATCCGTAACGCCATCATCTTCACCCAATCTTGTAAACTCACCAGGAAATCTGAAATAATAAATGTCAATAAAATACATTACACATTTCAAAATAATACAATATACTTAAATATCAACAAAAATAACAAATCTCACATAGTACATATGTACATACATCAATTTTAAACAATGTACCCTCAAATGTCAACAACAAAATTTATCAGTTAAAGCCTGTGACCAGTATCGGGTCTTTTACAGATATTATATACACACCTTCCTAACAATAAGATAAATGTCCCTACGCCTATGACCTTCACATTGAACTGTCGTTACAACTTATATACGACTAAACTTACAACCATAGACGAAGGTGAAGAGAGATGAGAAATGGGAAATCCAGTGATATGCGATACATCGCACTTTTCATGTGTGCAAATTTATACACAACAATAAGCAGATTTGCCTATCGAGTCGTCTAATAAACCAATTATTACAATAAAAAAGTGGTGCTTTCCCACGTAATCATCTTCTTGCCTAACCAGAAAAATCAGCGCTTCAGGGGAAATTTATATTATAATAAAAATATATCATAAAAATACATAATAAAAATACAAAATTAATGCTTATTAACCTTGCATTGTTTCTTTAATATATATAATTTAGAAGGGATACCGAATTCTTTCCTAAGTAAAAAATGTATTATTCTTAAATTTTGTAAATATTACATTATTTGCGCTGTAATATTATTTGGATGACAATTGGGATTTTTGAAGATTCGTATAAAGTTAAATGACAATTTTGAAAATATGGGAAAATATTGGGAAGTTATTATTATTCTTAAAGAAAAACCGGTGTGATGCAAAAATATTATACTTATACATATAGGTGTATATAATCTAATTATTGCAAAAATATAAAAAAATTAAATTCTTTGTATTGATTTTTAATATGTGATGACTATTATAAAGGGAGGATGTATTGGGCATGATTATCATTTAGGTAATAGTAAAGAATAGCATGGGGTCTATTAATTTACCCCAAACAGAAAAAATTGTATCTTATGTTTACCTAATATCTTATGAAAACATAAGAATTTGTATCACTATGGGCCAAACCTCTGGGAAAGTGTTTACATTTCGTGGATGCGGTGTGTAAATAGTAGGTTTCCGCCAAAAGTCTCCCACCGGGCTTAAAGAGTACTTCAAAAGCAAGTAAAACGTATGTGAAGGGTTAAAACGTATATGATAATCCTACACATACCTTTCAGTACCTTTCTGTACCTTCCTGCTGTTCCTTCCTGTATACCTTTAGGCTTAATATAACGGGAATGCAAAATGGGCCTTTTATAAATTCAATGCATCAAAATCAGTATAATCCAAATTAATGTCCATAATCAAAATGTAATCGAATTTTATAGGAATTTTAGACCCCAATTAAGTTGAAAGCAGTAACAATTTAAAGCTGCTATTTCTTTTTATTTTCGTAAATCTTTGAATTGGTAAAATGATTTTTCATATGAACTCATCATTTCAGTATATCTATAGCATTCCTTCAATGACATATAGGTAATACTATTTTTAATTAGTTTTAATTTTTTCAATTTATTAGTATAAAATTTGTTTACATTCAGTACCAAACAAAGTGTTTAGGTTCTAATTTTCTCTAGTTTCTCTAGTTCTAAATGCTAGTTTTTGTGTGTGATTAATAATAATAATAAAACTAAATAGTAATTAATATCAGGCTTACGTATATTAAAGATTTGAGCGTTGTGTGATTTGTGACCACTGCTGGGGCAAATTGTGATATCAATTGGTATACCTATGCTATATTATAGGAATGCTTACTACAAACGTACTTATACTTGAGTAGTATACTAAACTTGTTGCTATAGTAGTTAACTAATACCAACACATGCAAAACAACTTTAAAAGGCTAACTGTAAAGATGCACTTGCGATGGAGATTGAAATTACTATACACTGGAAGTAAAGAGTGTGATTTATTGTGTAATAATTAAGATCGAGAATGAGGCAGTTGTTTTGGACGAGGCCGGATATTTATGAATGGATGGAATAACAAAATAGCAACTGCACTTTACAGCACATTTTATATATCGGGGGTTTTGAAGTACAGTTAAAGTTGTTGTACTTTTGAGATAAGGTCGGGTTAAAATTGATCATTGAATGCGGCTGCTTGCTTACTCATATGTTGTGTAATATTTGTATAGATGTTTTTCTATAGATTTCTAACTGCGTGCCCTTTCGAGCACCATCCAGCACCATCAACTCTTATTTGTCGTTTCCTCTGCATGTAATCGTTTCGGAGGCAAAAGTTTTATGCGTATACCTAACTGCGTTTTTTGATGTATTATGTATTAACATTATTTTAGTAGGAGTTATGACTAATCATCAATAAATCAGCTTCATTTTAACTTTTAATGTAATATTATACAGCTACACATATGATTCATGGTACATGCTGTTACTCACGAGTAGGGAATGATACTGATTATTGACTGGGGTTCGCACTCAGTATCTTAACATTGATACTCTCGAAGTATCTTACACATATTGCATGTCTTTAAGAAAATACTTTTTACATGAAATGAATTTTGCTTTCGCATTTTGGTTGTTTATGGAAATGATAAATGTATTTTGTTCATATATCTAGCCCTAACTGTAGCAATACCATCTACCTACTATAGAAGCTTGTAATCAGTGTAAGCAAAAATGAGTTTAGTGATGTTAAGCAGTTCTGTCTCTAACACTTCCAACGTGTTTTGCATTTTCATCATGAAAACAAGTAGGCATTGCTATAAAACGAAGTTAAACGAACTATAAAAATAGAACGAATTGAGTCATGGTCAAATGTGATGATGTATCAAAACTTGGATTTATTTTTGCACTGGCAATTACTTTCATGTCCCACTGAGAAAGTGAAAGGATCCTCGTCAGCAATCCGGAAACTTGAGTTTGAATTCTAAGGAACATGTTTTCAAAGTAAATTGACTTAGCACAAAATTCTTTTTTATTGATTGAGCAGTTTCCAGGGAGTTTAGTTTTGAAAGCTAGCTTTGAAGTAATGTGGGGCGATATGACGCACCACTGACCTTACATACAAAAATATCGGTTAAGCATTCTTTGCACACGAGCTCAAATAAAGAAAATAGAAAAGGGCTAAATTTTCTAGAACAAAAAAATATGCGAACAACTTAATATAGGTAAATATTACACAAAAACTACACAATCGTCAATATATGAAAATCTCCCCTGTGGTTTATTGATCTTCCAATAAATCCTTACGCCTGTCAGTCTGAACGCCAGACTGAGAAATCCGAGTGAAAGTCATCACCCCAAAATGTAAAAAAATGGACCGAGAAATCAGAGTTTGAGGCAAATAGTATGAAGGTTGGTTGATATGAAAATGAAGGTTGGATGAAAGTAAACCTTTCTGAGATGTGAGTTGACAAAAGTCCAAAGTAATCCTAAGAAAATCCGTGAAAAATAGAGGCACGTCATTCCACACATTGTAGCGGCCACAACATAAATCAAAAATTGTGTGTTCTTTAGCAAGTTCGGAACATTTCAACATCAGTTTTTCAGTTTCCAGTTCAGCCAGCAAGTCCACTTCCCTTGACAATTCACAAAAACAAAATAATAATATACATAATATGAATTCTTAAAGTACGGAGTCGACCAAAAATTTTTGCTGACATGAAGTTTTTCTGACGTTCTTGTACTAAGTGATTCGATTCCTCAACTTGTGTACACACACGTCGCCTCGAAAGAAGACTAGCAAATCTCGACGGTATTGATCTTTTTTATTATATGAGTACCTCATCGTTTCGAAAAAGTCTATCTGCTTTTTCCGTGGAGGCCATAATACTACTTTAATTCATTTTCCAAAACTAACTTTCAACTTCTTCCAGACAAATCGTCTCTTGTTGATGTTCTCCTTCCTATCACTCACGTCTCAATTCTCTTAGGATTTTTGGATGCATATATACATAAGGTACCTGTTTCGTAATGCTTTCTCAACTATCCCTGACGCAGGAGCTACATATATGATAACATTTGGTGCATGTGGGCAAGGTGTTCGTTTAAGTAAGTTTTCTGTGGTGCAGCGTCAGCGTCACATTGATGACTTTTTTAGCATTTTGCTACACAATAAAGTTTTGGAGTGCGAGTACCTACCACGCTCCCGACAAACGTATGCCTACAATAAGTTTTACATGACGAAAATTAAAAAAGTTTGATCCTCAAGGTATATGTTTCAAATCTATATTTTCCAATTATTTGACATCAACATGGTACTTTTTGATTAATCGAGTGTCGGTAATCACACGCTCTATTTTCAAATTAAATTTCTTCGCCTTAAATGAATGACGTCTTTTGCAGATTTTATTAAAAGCATAATTCCACAAAGTACATATGTACGTATGTACATATACACACAATCGAATCCCTGTGTTAATTAATCATGATTTCTGGTAAGCAGTAGAATTTGTTGATTACAAAGTTACCAGTTCATGGACAGTTATTAAAAATTGCTACCGGATTTACGAGGTACCTGTGTAGATTTTAATATGTATGTAATTAATTTTATCCTTTTTCAATTTACTAATTATTTGCATAAGTATAACGGTAAATAATGTTGGGGTGGTACAGGATATTCATTTTACGCTTGTAAGTGTGATGCACGACACTGAAACCAGTAAATAACAAGCCTATATGAACTTGGTAATTGAATAGTAAAATGAAGAAAATAGCAAATTAAAGAGTAAATAAAAAATATACAGTTTAAATAGTATGACCGACTGGGAAATGAAAGTGAAGCTTCTGAAGTTAATGGAAGATGTAGATAATAATTTTGTAATTTCCAGAATGACAAGCTTGACAAATACCATCTAAGACACAGAATGTCACCTCATTTGGATAAAACGTAATAATGCTATATATAGTTCTATTTTAGACAATCAAAATGAAAATCAAAGTTCATGTTCATTGTAGAATACTAATTTCCTCCTATATGTTTGCAAAATCTACTGCGCACTTATTCTCCATTAAAATTGATCAGGCCCTTGAATGGCCACGTATCCTGACAGGATAAATAACTTTCATATGTATTATAAATATGTATTATAATATCTATATCTCAAATTTCATGGTACAGAGTCAATCTTCTGATGCATTGTTCCCCACGAGCTATTTTCCTAACTAGATCATCTTTGACAGAAAATCTATTATGACGGTTTTAATTTGTATTTCCTTAAGCGAACAAGACAACTATGGTAACACACAACCACAATGGGGTTGCAGTAAGGTTTTAATTGTGCAAATGTTTCAGCTAAATCGATCCCAACATTATCAAAACAACCTGAATAGTGTTGAATGGAAGTCGAAACGTCAAGTCCACCATTCGGATGGAAACACTACATGTTGAATGCTATATAACTGGTTGGGGAAAGCCATGAATACATACATACGTGTGTTACTTGAGTTAAGCGAAGCGCGATAATATGGGTAACGTTTTCTCACAATATATGTTCCTGGCTGACTTTCCAAGGGAAAGTTCACGTGGAAAGTGGAATTCAAAGTAGCTAGAAAATTAAAATTTGGGTGGCAAGCAGTGGAGAAGTTTTCTTTGCGTAAATGTTTAACATCCGAGGAAACCAATCCCTTTCCAACGCGTGTGGCCATTTAATGGGACGCCGTTTTCTTCAATCCTTCCAACTTCCTTCTTCAAATGAAAATAACAATAGATAATTGTTTGTCTCGCAAGTACGTCGTAATTCATAGTAGTCGATAACAGTAATAATAGTCGCAATGGATAACATCGTACTCGTTTCAATGCAACAGTCTGGACTTACGCTCTTTCATAGATGTCAGATGAGGCTAATAACGGTTAAAATTTGGCCACGATTTTTTGTATGAAAATATTTTTATGGAAAAATAATACTGAAAATATTTTACAAAAATAATAAATATGATTTAGCACGTCTCCGCTAAAATTAGCGGTAAAAGTTTTTGCTTTCATCAACAAAAGAAACTAACAGGAAGTGTTTCCCAACAGGTTTAGCTATAATTCCTCTTTTTTATTGCAAAACAAAGTCGTGTGTTCGTGTGTTGTGCACATCTGTAACCACGCAAGGTTGTCCTTACAATGTGAAAGGATGTGCTATTTATGGCTGGTGGAAGGTCTTGTCCACTTTCCAGGGAATTAAAGTTTCGTTTTATCTTTCGTGAATATTCTTCAAGTGTTGTTCTTGATTTAGAACTATTATTTAACTAGAGCAAAGGTATATTTTTGCCTCCCTGCTCAATACGAAATTTAATCTTGGGTTTACGATTTTTCCACTGACAGCATCATGTGCTACTGCGGACGTCAGCTGAAAGCATTCATCACGGCAACGGTAAGAATCTCAGAGGACATCATCTGTGTTTCCACAGTCTTTCACGTCATTATTCAATTCCTGGTGAACAAGATGAAATAGGTCAGAGCATCAAGTAACATCTTGGGGATTCTTTGTACCAAAAACATGAAAACAACTACTTGGGATTATATTGTCCATGAAATCATTGTGATCATGTCTTCTGGGAAATAGGAGCTAGAAATGTCAGCAAGATTTTCTTAAGATTGGATGCTTAATTTATTTTTAACTTGACAGCAAAATTATTTCTATAAAAAAAAGAAAGCACTTTTTAAATGATGAATGGACAAAGTTTATATGTACATGATGCAAATACGATACTCATGGAAAAACCACAGAAAATGTTTTTAGACAGAATTTTTATTTTGACATCAAACATTGAACATTTATTTTGACGATAATTTCTTTTCACATTAACTAAAATACGTTTATCAGGTCTTATGAGTGATTAGCAGTAAAGGTTATATAACATCTGTTGCACCAAAGATATACATGTAATTGCTATAGTATAGAAGATATACTAGTTTCTATTGGATTAAGCACAAGGTACCAGACCATTGTTGACTTTAACCTTAGAAATTCAATGAAAATCTATATGCGAGTTTGAAAATGAAGTTTTTTAAGATTCGTTATGGAAATAACAAAGTCATGCCTAATTTTAAACCAGGAGTAGTTCCAATTTAAGTAGACAGTCATTGAGTGAAAGTGACGATAATGGTATACAAGTACAATATCAAATGAGATTCTAGTACATATTTGAAGGTCCAAAGAGACATACAGATTTATCCGAAATAACAACATTGTTCCTACCTTAAGGAAGGTCTACCTTTGCTAAAGGCAATAAGAGAGATATGAAATGAATTACTTTTAATACACTGATCACAAATACTACTATGTATACTATATATGGCTGCTAGCAGCAACAGGAAGCAATTTCCACAGTGTAATTTTGTAGATGATTTTATGATTTAACACATTGTACCACAACACCGTTACACCTACTAATTTCTTAAACATTTCAAAACATATAACTACTTTTCTACAATACGACAGCCTACACTGCGACATGTATTTAATTACAACAGCCATTGCTAAAACCATTAAGTTTAAAAGCTTTTTAATCCAATGGTTCCTAAGCTGGGGAGCTGATAACTACTCCCGTGGGACGTTTTGGTGTAAAGTAACGGTAGCCACAATTGTTTAACTTCTAGACAACCTTCCATTGCAACTTTTCGCATTTAAACAAACTAAATATTAATACCATTTAATACCAATCGGTTTACATACATGAGTAAATGGATGTAATAAAATTATAAAAATATTAAAAACGCAGCTCTGCTAAAATCCCTGTATCACCCCCACTTATCAAGTCTTCGGTTTGTTGTGACAAAGTAAATTTTTAAGTACTCAATTTTTAAATTAACTTTTTCTGTGTGAAGTATAAACTATCGATAGCCACCACTTTACAGATTTAATCATTGATAGTAAAACCTTTGGAGTTATAGTCATACAACGATAATAATATCCAGCAAAAGTTTCAAAACTCATTGGCCGTATATTTATAATCCGTAAAGATGCAAGATTCTGCTATCTTCAAGATTATTATCTATACATACATACTAATTTGAGGAGGAACTAAAATAAATGAATTAATTCTTTCACCTCGAAGTTCAAAGCAGCTACCGTATCATCCCCTTCAATAATCCTATTAAATATACACATAAGTTTGTACAACATTTATAATATTTAATAATAATTACATCTTCATCTACCTCACATTACATATTAACATTTAGATACTTGTACGGGTAACATGAAATTATAGATGCAGTATTTCACTGCTCTGTACAGCTTGGTACTGTGTAAGTTCTCGGCTCTATATGTGCTTTTTTTACTCACGAGTATAGATGCTATAAATCGCTAAAACACTTGCGTTATAGCTTTGGGATGAGAATGATATTTCAGAAATTTCTCTTCATTTTTTAATCACAATCAAAAGGGAATCGTCCTTACGAAATTTTTCCACGCCACTACCATCCTTCCAGGTCACATCTTTACTGTTTCCAGGTCTTATCTTTAAAGGTACTTACAACAGATACGTTTCAGTTTCGATGTTCGCTAGATGTCTCCCAATAGTTATCTGTCGTCTGTGTGTCCCTTGATGATAAACATTGATTCATCTTCCTCGTTTTTAGAGGTACTAGAATTCTATGGGAGAACACTTCGAAAGTGTCTAATATTATACAACTATCTTTTATGCTTGCGAGCGGAATCAAGTAGTTTCTTCACCCTACAAGTTCTATCATCTTAATTTTTAAACACGTATAAATTACAATATTATGTACTTATATTACAGATTTACACTTATTATATATTCATTCACCATTGATGCAGTATTACACACGAGACAGTGATGTTTATGTTGTTTTTTTATTTTTTTCGTAATTAGGTATAGGGTATTTCCCTCATAGTTTTTGAGATCTATTTTGTCAGTTTATAGCGTATAGCATGTAATAAGTACTTATATATAATATTTCGTCTAAGGATTTGTTTTAATACTATCTGCGGGCTCTCAAATGTTTCCACGTACATCGACAACAAATTAAACATATACATAGAGCGACCCCGCTGTAGAAAAGAAACTGTATATAATATAGATCCAAACGCATGCATTGCATCTGAACATTTAAAAAAATTCATTGAAATATAACACATGCAAAGAGAATATGAATTCATGAAAATTGTAGCGGTATAAAATTTAAACAAACGAACATAATTAAAGCCAGGTAAACAGCTGCATTTTAAACTTACCAACTATGTAAAAATTAAGTAATATATCGTAATAATTTAAATGTAGATACTTATTCTAATACCAACTCTTCGAAATCATTCGCAATAAGTGCCGCTTCTCTGTACAAATATGTAATTAATATAGAAATGCTACATCTTGTCACCACTTCATTCATAGCAGCGAAATATAGGAATTCCAAAATTCATCGTACCAACTATAAGAGCTTATATATGGAAAAATGCATTTCTTACCCTTTTGCATCGTACATTTTGGCTTCAATTATGCTGCAGTACACGTTGGTCCTTAGGGCTTTAGAACTGGAATCAAATCTACTGACATGATATATTCATCCTAAGCAGACTTCTAAACTGTAATCTTTTCCTGCAAACTCCTAAAGCTCTTGGATTAGCTTTGTTGCCGAGAGGAAAAACACTATACTTATTACTATGCATAAATTTAATATATGGGTGTAATATTTTACAGGGGTAAGGATAAAGAAATGATCCACAGATTCTCATAATAAGTTTGTACCCCTCAATCTATATGCATAAGTAAGTTGGTTCAACATAGATATGGTTGTTGTCTTCAGTGGGGGAACCTCACTCTAAAATGTGAACGAACTTCTAGACGTTCCTAACGGTATTGGTGCCCCTACCAGGTACTTACTATAGTTTACCAGTTTAAATCTCTAGAATGATATAATTGTGTCTAATCATATAAGGGTTCCACAGCCAAACACAGTCATCGTCAGGTTCACCAAGTTGCTAAGATATCCCTTAAATTAAAGCAATTATTTAATACAATGATTGCCCCACTAGAAGCATATAGCATGCACTCATCTTACTTTGCATCTTTCCTGTAAAATCCTTCGACTCCGTGATTCAAAAGTTGCAATTATATATATATACATATATAGCTAGGTGTATACAGATATCATGGAATAGCGTCGTGCTTCGAGGTGAAACAAACGAGCATTTGAATGGAGATTGATTTGGTTACACCACGCTGTTCGCCCTAATCATGGACTTTTTGTTGTTCGTGTGCTGAATGATGTGTGCAGTGGGAGGAAGTGAGCCTTCAGTACTCATCTGTCTTTTCGGTGGGTAGTATGGACCAGAGGCAGCCCGGAGAGCCGCAGGATGTCTTGTTCCACTACCACCCCCACCAGCAAAAATCATCATGCCATTCTTTTCTGACATTTGACGAACTCGGACAGAATCGCCATTATGTTTACCGTAGGTGGACTTGACACTGGACGTAGGAAGTGTAGAGGAAGTGGTAAATGTGGATTGTCGGCTTAGATGTCGGCAGAGCCAACGACCACGTCGGGAGGAGGATCCGAGGGGACAACCGAGGACTCTGAAGAAAGCTTCACGAAATTTTGAGCTCATTACATTGTACAGAATGGGGTTGATGGCCGAGTTGAAATAGAGCATCACGCGACACATGTACAATATATTGTAGTATAGCTCCTGGCCCATTTTGTTCACGGAGACCTCCGGCGAGAGAATAATGTACAGGGAGAAAATCCGAAATGGCAGGAGGCAGATGAAGAAAAAGAAAACAACCGTTGCCAGCATTATAACAACCTAGAAAAACAATAACAGAAATTCCATCGTCAAAATTCTACTTTGTAGTCAATCACTCAACTCATTTCTCATAATTCTTAACTCCTTAAATACTTGCTTGTCATCTTCTGCATCTGTTACTTCATCACCAACACACATAAAAAATGCAGGAGCATAATATAGCCCATATAACGATTCTACTTTCCTTACTACTCTCATACACATTATGACAATAAAAACTTGCTTCTACCGCACATTATAACTTCACTGAATTTATCTCAGTGGGTGCTCCAACGCCTGTAAATCCCGTCCTTTTGATGTTTAACTTGCAAGTTCTAAACTAATGAGATACCGAATAGGAAACCAGTTAATTCAACGACGGATACTATAAATAACGTAGAAGATGCAGGGCTCCATTAAATATGCAAGCTTGAAAGTTTCCCAAATATACACACAGTGCTTGAGATAGATACGAAGCGTTAATAGTTTGCTGTCCTTATCGGACTACAATCGCTGGAATTCAAATTTTTTACTTTTACACTTTCCATTTAGTATCCTCATAATGCGGCATAGCCTCTTTTTCGTGTAGTCGCGGAGAGCTATGCTAATTAGATTGCTCATCACATAAAGTAAAACTTTTTGAAATTTACTGCACACACACTTTGCTCCCCTTCAGTGTATAGTTCTTTATTGAATATGATATTTATTTTATACTGTTGCAGTATTTATTATATAATGTTACGTAACAGTAACATTGAGGTAATTTAATATTATGTATTTAGTTTCTACACATCTACGGAAGTAGTACGTTGAGCGTTCAAGATGGTCATGACAAGGAATTTTTTAGTACGGTATCATATAGGAAACCACCGAGACGACTCCAGGAGGGCGAGGGATTACTTCCCTTTATTGTAAGCAAGGACGCGTACTCCATGCCAAACTGTATATGTTTCTACAGCATGGAAAGCGAAGATAGGTGAAAGCACATATTAGTCGACTCCTTCTTATGAGTCAAAATTCTTTCTATTCCCGAGTCATTTCTCTAGTTTGTACGCTTAAGGGACGTTTATATGGAATTCAGAAGTCGTAAAACAGACAGTAATATGCTTTGGATGAAGAACTAGCTCATAAATTATTTCAAGCCTACTTTCCCTCAACCAGTGCCTTGTGTTGTGGTAGTACAGGAAAAATATTTGAAGCTGCATAATAATATGTTGTACAATCATATATAGATTCCGGCCAAGTACGTCGGCTTATGAGGCTGTACAAGTAAACGTCAACTTTAGGAAGACGTGATTCCACCCAGAGAACAGTTTTTAGGTAAATTCGATAATGCCTTTGAACAAATTGTAGGCATTGTCGTCTGCATTTTTAAAGTTTATCGTCGCCAGTTGAGCGAAGATCCTAAGACTCCGCAAGTTGAGGTTGGCCATCAAGATTTTAATGCCACTGTGCTTTTACCACAAAATTTATGCTACAAAAATCCCATTATTCTCCAAGTAGTCAACATATGGGAGTAATCGTAATCTTAAATGTGACTCAGTCAATCTTTCATTCTTACCCTCCTCTACACATAAAACTTTTTCGTGATTTACAGCTCCTCAACATATTTTCTGGTCTTAAATTTCAGATTTTCATTTCTCTCCTCACTTCTTATCGATTTCCTCATCCGCTTCCTTCAACTTGAAGGCCAACCTTCCGCAAGGATGGCCTTACGGTAAGATTTGCATATTTCGCAAAATTGCTCTGCTATATAGTTTCTGTTAAATCCGACGTAAACTTGAAAGCATTTATTCCATTAAAGTAGCTTAATCCCAACCCCCTTCTCTAATGGTCACTAATATGAAATGTTAATCTTTTCCTAAACTTGTAGGACCGAAGAATATTTCTCTAACCCTTAAGCAACTTTAAAATAAGACTTTGTTCTTAATATAAACAAAATGGGGCATGTAGCATGCTGATAACGTAGCATCATATGCGAATTACTTTGCACACCTAATTACCATATAGTAGCTCACTCGCTGTTCTTCTTGATAGCACCACCTAAACCGGCTTCGCACAGCCATAACTTAGAATTATTAAAATTTAATAATTTTGTAAAAGCCAGCACAAACCTGCTTCCTCGCCCGCATGTTGGGGTGATCACTACCGCAGCAGCGTGTGGATGCCGTAGTACATGGGTCCGACATGAGATTCCGGGATATGATCCAGTACAGTGCAATTAGAATGAAGAGAGGAATAAAGAAGAACAGGGAAATTGATGCCAGGAAATATGACGTGGACCAGAAGTCAAGGGTGCCCGTCAAGCAGAGTGCCTTCATGGTTTGATCCTGGTACAGCAACTCGGGTTGGTATTTTGCAAAGACCAGCACGGGGCTAAAAGGTAACAAAAGTAATTAATAGCCAAGCCCCGCACCGTTCCTGGTTTACTTTCTAGTTAGCTTACAATTGGTGAAAAACGTTTTTATGCTCACCTGGTTGCAATGATGGCTATGATCCAAATTGCAATACAAATGCCAACAGCCCGTTGCTTAGTGCAAGTGTAGTTAGCACGAAGGGGTCGACAAATTGCAATATAACGCTCCAAGCTTATCGCTAAGATTGTCAACACGGATGCATGGGCGACAGACAACTCCGCAAAGGGGACCAGTTTACCTGTTAAACAAATGTAAATTAGCTGTGTACTTTTAAACAATATTGTCTCATTCAAATTAGAACTATTTTTTTTACAATTCTCTTCTGTTTTTTCTTAAAACTTTTGCATGAATATGAATAGTCTGAAAAGAATATGAACAGAGTGAACGGGCGTTGTATCGTTAACATTCTGTAAGCGGAGTGTCGTTGCAGTGCGTTTTCATTGTCTTTGCTTGCCGTTTAGTTGGAATCAATCCTGCTCCAATAAATCAAGTGAAATAACATGCATCGTTAGGCCAAAGAAAAATTGAAGAAATCCACAAAGCGGAAGCATTCCATGGATGTGCAAGATCTGAATTCCATGAAATAAAAAACAACCAGTCTACTCGCGATTTCCTTTTATTAGGTTAATATAATGCAGAATGATAGCTTGCCAAATATTCGAAGTTCATTCAAGAAATGTGCAATGAGCAAAGCGCAAAGCGCAAAGCTGAAGAAGTGATGGTGCTCACTCACCGTGTCACCGTAAATCAAATTAGAAAGAATTCCTTTCCAGCAAAAAAATCGTACATCAATAGCTCTGCGTACGACCCTTGTCATCAAGTTATTCGTTTACGCTCAGTGTATGTACAGTGAGAAAATTTAAAAAAACGCATCCAGAAGTCTATCCAGCTGTCGGATTAAAATACTTGAGATACAAAAACGCGATATCTTGTAGTATCTAATGCCGTCGAATTCCATCTACTACATCTACTCCAACTTGTATTAAGTTAATGTTACTTATACGGACAGAAGTTAATGTTACGTATACCGACATAAGTTAATGTTACATATACTGACAATCACCTACCACTGATTCCGAGTAACGTAACAACGGGTAAGAGCCGCCGCCGCAACTCTGAAGAAAGTTATATAAGTTGAAGACAAGTCAGCTACGAACACATGTGAGTGCAGTCAGCGTGACGGGAAGTTTAAAATATATTGCGTACTAGGAGCTATGTGTCAGTCTGTCAGTTTTTCTCATGAGCTAGGGAATCTCCACAAACATCTTTGCCACCACAAAATCTTTAGAGAAATGTTTACTGTACTGTGTACAGCTGAGTTAGTTTCGTCTTCGTCCGGATTACGTATCTAACTTCATCTTATACAAAAGTTCTTATATATACCGACTATCAAACAATACTTCACACATTGAATCTTCTTTGCAATTGTGTAAATCACAGAAGAGACTATAATATATATAGTTATCCATCTTCCGCGGATTATCTTTCTTTTGAATACTGCCGAACCTGATAATAGACCTTGATTTCAACACTGCAACCGGATAGCTTGATATGCTTTCCTCTATGCGTATTTTGCTAAATGTGTTGGTAGAAGTATTCAATCAGACTGAAGATGCAAATGGATTAATGATACCTCTTCCCTTCATGAATACGATATGTTCAATGCTTATACGTAGAAACTGTTTAAACAAGTCTTCTTGTCAAAGAGAAATTACAAATCGTATATTGTACTCCACACGTGGAAATTTATTTCGCAATAGAAATGACTTGAGCTGCGCAATGACTAATGACATTAAGCAATAATTTAAAAAAAAAATAAAACCATTTTTAATTCCGGCCAAACGATTTGACCTAAATCTCTTCCACTTTACCATGCTTCCTTGTCAATGAGCTGTGAAGATAAAGTGTCGTCCTGAAGATACTGAAGTTAATGCTTAGATTAGCTTTGAGATAGTCATAGATCCATTCTCCCGTCGACAGTACTAAAAATTTTCAAGTTAATGGAATGTCAAATTAGAAGCAGAGAATGCTAATCAAGGCAACTCAAGTATATAGAGTACCATAAACATAAGTATACATAGTAAGTAAAGTAGTTGAAGAATTTTAAATAGTTTCTGTCATGTTTTTAACCATCATTTTCATTGTGGTATCGCTCCGTCTTTGTACATGTATGCACAAACACATACCTTTTGGCATTTTGAAGAACACTCGCAAAAACTTTTCCACGGCATTACCAAGTGTGAATGCTAATTTTCTGTGGACATGATAGAAGCAGGCAGGAAAAAGAAACTTGGTTGGGATCCTATCAAAATTTCGGTTGGTAAGGCTTATACAGTAGGAAATATAATATAAATAAGGCTTTATTACAGCAGGAAGTATCTATAGGTATCTACGTGCCCACGATATATTGGCCGCAAGAGATTCCTTGTGGGAAAGATTTCTGCCGTTGTTTGTTCACTACAACACTTGAAGGTTTCGAAAGAAAACTACAAATACTAACGCCTTCATAGCATTGCATGCGACCGAAAGTAAATGTTGTTCCCACAAGTTGCTCCTTCCCTTGTTGAAGTTATTGAAGAATCAAGTTGTAGAGTGCAGTAGAACAAACATTTAAACAACGTGAAGATGGGGAATCATGATTGTGAATCTATGGAGAGAAAGATTAGTTGCAAAAGTGGAAAATGAAGGTTATGTATATCAAATTTGGAGAGGAAAAGTTACTCCACGTAAACACATCTCACTTGAGCCCCTGAAGACTGCATGTATGGGGGCGTGTTAAAGGGCACACACATTAAATGAACAAAGAGAAAGAAGGGAAATCGGCAGGAAATGAATACGTGACAAAAGACATAGTAAGTCCTAAATCTTTTGAGCTTCCACCAACTAACCAAAGTATCCCACTTCACGTAAAAGCTTGTCAAAGACTATGTAAATAAAACAACGAAATGTAAACATTCGAGATGATGTATAAACAAACGGAAATAGAAATGTGCGGAGGAAGTAAATGGTTTCGGATTCGTTTTTCAATCTTTTTCTACTTTCCCAATAGACTGTAACCAATATTTTTAAGACGTTTTTAAGTCCTTAGAAAATATTTCGATCAGGAACTCAAAAACAAAGCGGTCAGCTCAAACATCAAGTGCATGTTATAAAACTATTGATAGTTTCCCGCAAAAACTACAGATACTCAGTACTACCATTTCATGCAGCTTTTACTTACTTACTCTAGATATTACATACTTGCTTCAGCTCTCCATCACAACCACATTAACTCCCGTATAATAAAACTTAATTTACTTGCTTGCGTCATCTTAACTTTCTTTGTGGTCTTTGCACTACACCATCTCCAAGTCCTGGGTATTCTGAATTTTCATGGATGTAAAGAAAAGTTCATTCCAAAGATTTCACTTAATTTGCATTACTCACGAGAAAAGTAGTTAAAATGAAAGACTGTAACAAGCTCTCTGTATCTCTACAAGAGATTCTAATAATACATCGGTAATAGTTCACAAGCGGAAAAATAAAAAAAAACTTCAGTGTTTTAGAAACTTCAAGTTTTCATTCATCGAATGAACCAGCTTTTTATTTCCAATAATTTACATTATTTCTTGGTTTTCAGCTTTTGTTCGATTCTGAGCAATAAACCAAATATTAGGTATACGGCTATTTTACTACTATGTATTTAGATGCACATTTGAGAGCTATGATCCTATGAATATTCACAATCTCTCATAACTTCAAATTTAGAGATTACACTGTATAACATAAAGTGACTTCCTCCATTTGGTTGAATAGCTAAATAATTTTGTCTGACATGAATTTATGAACTTATAATGACCGGCTACTCATCATGAGATTGTTGGAAATCAACAAGGAGAATTAACACTTTGGCACGGTATGAAAGAAAGTGAGCGTAGTTGATGATTTTGTCAACCGCTTTTGAGGTCATGAACTCCTGCGACAAAAGTAAGGATTCATGCATGAAAAACGATGAGGCTTATAGTATAGCATATATGAGCATAAAGGAACCCAAGGGACATGGCGGTACATTGCATGCAGTATATACTGTATGGTTGATTTAATCCGGCATACAGATTTCAAAATGGTTTCCATATATATACTAGAATAACAAAAACCTGTTTTACCTATGGAAACATAAATCAGAAGCATTGGACTGACACTTGGTTTGACGATAGTTTTGTAACAACGGCATCGGCTTAATGATGAACATTTCCATTAGTAGCGACAGAAGATAGATGACAACTATGAGCTATTTATCAATGGTGCGTACGAACATGGATCTCAAAGATTCCCTTCTTTTATACAATAGATGATACGCTCCTTTGGTCCCTGCATGTATCAGAAGTCCAATCGTATAGAGCTAATTAGCCCAGAATAAACAACGCATAAAAGTGTCAATCGTATATTTTAAGCAGATTACATACTACAGGATTATGCAGATTTATATTAGTATCCAATTTCAATGTGTGTGTAGTAGTATCTCAGTCTTGTACATATGTATTGTAATCCATATAAGTAGTTGTAGTTAGTTTCGGAACTACAAATTATTCTCGGGATTAAGAGTTTAAAGAGGTGACATATTTCCAGGAACAAGTCAATAAAATATATAAACGGAATTATGGACTGATGAACTTGCTGGGGGATAAGCGGTGTTGTGAGTCGAAAGGCGTAAGGAGCACGGAGGAAGAGCGGATAGTGACCTCATCGACCAAAAGACCAAAAGAGGAGAGAGAAGTGAATCCGGAGTTTTATTAATTGACCACGTCAATCTCTTAATGAGTGTCATTTGTCTTCCTTGCTTGCGTGAATTGGACCTTGAGATGCCTTTACGACACGAAAGCTCGTGCGGTGTACTCCTTTGTATTTAGTGTTTATTTCCTGCCAACCCATGTGCTTTAGGTCCGAATAACCACACTAAAGCTAAAAGCTTATCCACGGATCTGCTCATCCACCGACAAACTACCACACATGGAAGAATAGCGAATCTTGTAAGTATTACTATAACAGTAACATGTCTTATATATTACAGAATTGCAGAAGCAAACTATTTTTACAAATGGATGGAGGACAAGGGATGAAGCAACAAACTATCTACGCTCGTGTAACAAAGCTGCATTCTATACAGGCCACATGCATATCAACATATCCAAGTTGAATTTAGGTCACTAACCACCTAAAGACCCTTTGTCAATCAACTAGTTTTTATAAGAAATCACGATCAAATCAATGACGCAATTATCCACAACATTTTTGCGCTTTCTTAATTGATTATTTGTAATTTATTTGTTTGCAATAGGTCTATTGTATTCTTAAGGAAGTGCTCTAATTCTGAGAAGTGTTGTGGAGGCACGTGTAAAATTATACTAAAAACTTATTATGAACATTGTTATTGAAAGCAACAACTTATATACTCGTACGTTTAATAAGGTCCTCAAGTACGAGTGAGGTTAAAACGTTTAAGACAAAGTCATCAAGTTAGCAGAAGGAGACTGAAGGAAAGAATTGATAAATTATAATAATACAAGTACCTTTATTGACAGTAATAAACGATATGAAAGAGATACGACCACCGTCATCGTCATTTTATTAAATGCTCTTTTTTCATTTCCCAGCCGGAATCGATTGATCAAATCAAGACAATGTACGTGACAACAAGGAACAGAGTGGAGACGTAATATTTTCTCCAAATGCTGTCAGACTCATTGCCAAAAGATAATCCACAGAGGCAAACGAACAGAAAAAACCAGCTACATTTAGTAATGCAACTTTTTACATAACGTCTTCCCTATAAGCTCGTAAGAGATTTCTAACAGCCCAACTCTGATTCTGAAAGGTCCCTAGCCATCTAAACCTGGTAGACTAGTAGCTTCATTTCAAGCAAGAGTAGCTTTGGGAAAAAACATTTTATTGGGCATGCATCTGAAAGATTTAAAACACTTGGTATACTTTGCGTCGTAAATCAATCAAAGCTATAGGATCAATCAAGCTCGGACCGATGCTACCATAAATAAAGTACATCAAGATTTAAGCTTGTATAGTTAAATATACAAATTAACAGCACACACATGTATTTTATGTGTTCATACACGGTAATACTTGTTCCCCAGGCTTAATTAAAAATTTATGTCAAAACACAATTTTCCCAGAGGGAAAGGCATCATCCTGTCACAAGCAGAATCTTTTTTCTACTTGCCCTGCTCCTTCCCTTCCTTCCTTTTATATTATACATAGTGCAGGTATTTTGTAGCAGAAGATGTAATGAGGTTGTTGTTGACGACGCATTCCAGCTCTCTCTCTCTCTCTCTCTCTCATGCTCCTCATTCTTATTTTGGAGTTTGAATTTCCATATGCAAAATAGGTATGTATTTTTAAAAAACCATTAGTAAACTACTACTTAGTAGACTCTAATCAGTGCTGGAATCTTCTTCAAGCTAATTTATTTTGTAGTTTCTACTGACGTAATGTATGGTGAAGTTCACATACATATACAAAATATTAATTTTTGTCGGCAAAGATTAACTAATCTTTTCTAAGTTTTCTGTTACTATAAGTAGTATATTGTATACTTCTTCTTGATCCTTCGGGGGCAGAAACTTTGATTATGGCCATGCATCAACTTTCATGTTATAATGGAAGGGAAGCTAAAAGCCGGAGCAGAAACGAAACTTCGACAGTACATGCCAAATCAATAATGCATAAATATGCATGTTCTTCTTTTACCCCTAATTTTACACTTGAACTGAAGCCTTGACTAACATTAATGAGATTTTATAAAGGTCAAACAAACTTTCGCCCACGCTTTAAAAATAAATAGAAAACATTAAAGTATCGTTGTTTACTACATGGAAGCCAAAAAGGATGAGCGTCTTGTTTGGCCTAAGCTCCGTTCTTCTTTTGGATGTAAGCTTAAGCTCCGTAGGAATATTAGAACGAAAAATTGCAAGAGGGGCAACATAAGAAATGTTGCAATATAAATTAAATTGTGGATGGGAAAATTCCTCTGACATAAATGTATCTGTATTCGCACAAGCTGGAATATGAATAAAATTAAAAAATCATCCAAATATACATGAATAAAATTATAAAACGTATAATGCCTAAAAACATGCCCGTCCACTGATAGGACGTGCACAAATGACTATATTAGCTGTCAAAGTCCATAATATGTGCGAAGTATTTATGTAGACAACCATAAAGGGCATAAACCTCAGTGACTGGAAGAATCGGCGACCTCCCATGTTTGGACAATTTTTTGTATGCATTATAACCTACAATCCGTCGAGTGAAACAGATCACAGGCTATGCCATTATCAGGCAAGTTGGTTCAATTGAGTCTAATGATTCGCGATAATGTATTGTTATTTCTCATGACTTGAGGATTTACTGGAGAAGAAATAACCTTTGTTAGTTGAGAGGTTGTCGATATACTCAAGGAATCAGAAAAGAAAACTCAATTATTTCCACACAATGAAATTTCTACGCTAAAATCCCTGACAATTGGATTAGCAAGGCTGTTATAGCACTTATTGCTTTCAGATACGTGTAACGGCATGGAAACTAAAAAAGATGCTAGGAAAGCTTCCGCAGGGAAAGAGAGAGAGAGAGGAGCTCGTCTCGCTTGTCGACTCCAGAGTTGTCAGCATGAAGTTACCAACCTTTTCCCTTTCATGCCATCAGGGGCTGGTGAGATTAAATGCTTAAAAAGAATAAAAGCTTTTTCGTCCACATTGTAATGCTAGCTTGGTAGTATGTTATAACAAAATTAATCCCAATACTGTTATTTTACTGTCTACTTATAAGCACTTGTCGAAATCTACTTTATGAGCGGAATCATATGCTTTCTGGAGGCGCTTTAGGCGTCGTGAGTAATTACATTTTGAAAAATTGCAGCTTAATCCTTCTTCTAATGCAATACATATTTAGGTCAACATACGTTACGTGTACCTTCAGAATCTTCCTTACCATGTTAAAATTATTTTAAAGCTATCCAACTGTTTACTACATTTGAACTAATTTTAAAATGTTACAGCATTATTATTTAAATTGTTTTTTAAAACATCTAGCAAATAAACTAAATAAACTACGATACGCTCTCAACGTTTCTCGCCGATTTTTCATCTATCCCTTGCTTGGTTTCGCTTGCTCCCAGAGGGTTTTCCCAAAAATGTCACACTGAAAGCGAAAAGCAGGTCATGGATGTCGTACCTCCAATGTATTAACTTCATGAAGTAAAACAATACAAAATAAAAGTACAAAGGATATAAAGAAAAGGCGATTCAGGAAGAGGGGCAATGCGCCAAAAGCTCTCATTTGCCACTTGAAAGTACACACAACCCTTTGGTCGCATCGTATTGTCAAGCACAAAAGTTTTTGCACACTGCTGCACAAGACTAAGCTGAAGTAATCATTAAAGAAATTCTGCTAAAACTGTTTAAAAGTGCTGAAGGGAGACACTCTTCATTAACAATGTCAAACGCACTTTTACACTCAAGAAATGAGCAAATAAAATTAAACTTTTTACACGCAAGTTCAGAGACATTCGCACATTGAAGCCACGACTAGTAAATACTGTTACGAATGTAATTTTCTTTTTCTCTCTCTCTCTCCATCTCTTCACCTACTTAAATCTAGACTTTCAGACACGTTTTTAAACAACCATCAAATTTTGAGTATACGTGGAACGCTCAAGACTGTATGCATGCACTCTTTATGGACCCATTTTGTGTATTCCTATTGTATGGATGTATCTCTGCAATATGTTTCTCATTGACGGCAAACGGTAAGCATCTTCGGGGAATACAAAATGTGTGAGAAGTAAGATTTAAGGAAAATTTAGAACTTACGACGACTGCACTTGTGTTGTTTCACACATTTATTGAAATTTTAAGTGCATTTCACTTATTAAATACGGTGTAACTGCAGGATGATAGGCTTATCTATGGGTGTAAAAAGAAGCTAACAAGCTCCCAACACATGGTTACCGGAGTCAAAGTAAAATAACTATCTGTGTCACAAAGCATGTATATGTATGTTTTTATATGAACACTTATGCATGTACATTGAAGTTGTGTATATACACTTGTATGTATATTAGCTTGAGCCAATTTCTCGCCAATTTTTACTTGCAGGCATAAATATACATGAACAGCAATACACAAGATACATTTTTGCATCTTCAAATGAGTACAACATACTATTACAATTGTGAATACATCATCTTGTTAGTATACGTCAGTCTGCCAGATACCTACACGATGATTGTATGTTACGTCCTTTATATTCGTTACCAAGAACGAAAATATAAAAGAATGTTAAAAAAGGATGAGGCCCTGGGGATTGATAACTAAACTATGGAGGAGCTGAGACAACGACCAAACACATTGATGTTATGAAAGGCTTTAGATCGAAAATTATTTTCACAATGAAGTGTATGACTGACAGGCAGACACTTCCTAAGATGGCCACCCGAATAATGCCACTTCCACCTACATTGATTCGACTTATGAGTTTGCGAAAGCTATATGCACTCTCATAATAATCATCTGCATTTAATGAATCGTAGCACACTAAACCGCGTGGGTTGATGAAACAGATTAGTAAAGTGACTTCCATATCTACTGCGTTGACTAAACAAGTTCTTAATAATCATTCTTACTTTGGAAATGATACTACGCTCGGGGCTTGCAGGCCGATATGTGTCTGTCGATGAGTGAGGCGTGTTCTTCGTGGTGGTAACTGAATAATAATTATGTAATTGTGCCTTCTCAGAACCAACTTTTAATACATTCGCCTAGCTAAATAAGTCTTGAAAATGCTTAATTAAAATATAATTATTGTGATAATATTGAGACACCTAATTATTGATTTATGCCGTTATGGTGGCGTTTCAAATTTAATGGTTCTTGTCAGAGAGAATATGTATCTAAATCTAAATGTTTTTTTTAAATTAAACTTTCAACTAATTTTTACATTTACCATTCATTAGTCAGTGAGCATGTTGGATTGTGTTGTAGCATGTTGTTTTAAAAGGTGCACGTATGTACATATATTGAGTAACCTAATTTCTAAAATTTCACATGTAGCTACGGGTACTTAGATTTATCTCCAGAAGTAAAGAACTTCCATGATGTTCATAGAAACGATTACAAGAACGGGGCCGATTAGTTTTTTTTACAATCTCATCTCCACCAAGTTCATGTCTGAAAACTTGCTGCTTTGGAATTCATGTTACACGCTTGGCTAGAAAATGAAGATTGTCCTAGAAGTTTAGTAAATCGAAAAACGTCGAAGAAAATTCAATCTAATCATTCATGGAGGCTGGAGTTGATACATGGATATATACTGTAAAACTATTTATCTGTTGTCTTGTCCAGAATGATAGCATTTACGTGAAAAGTTTGTTCAAACGAATTAAATCAATTGAATCAAGAGAGTGGGCGTACATGTGTTGCGACTTGCGACTTGCCTGAGAAACTCATCGTGTTCACAGTATGGTACTGAGAGCGTTAAAATTGCATTTCACTGGGACGGAAAAGAAGAACACCAATTCGAAATTAACTAGATCGTTGAGTCTCTTAGAAAACAATTGCTTGTTAGCACGTCGTCTCTCATCCTCGTTATGTAACATTTTCTTTACATGTACAAAAATTGCTTAAAATAGTGTTTGAAAAGCCCCAAGAGGAAAATATGAAGTGTTTTACGTCACGGCGGACTCTTGTTTGCCTGTATTAGTATAAACACATAACACAAGTAACTTTCTCTGGTTTACCAGACACGGCAATGGAGAGACTTTTATAGAGATATGGTACGTTTTCCTATGTTGTAAATAACTTTTCTCATTTATTCTACTGGGAAAGGTATTTTCATTTAAGTTGAAATTTCACCTCTCTGGTAGTTCTCGCCATGTGTTGTCGGAACCACCATCCTCGTACATCTTGGGTAACATCTGTAGACTTCAACGCAGGTTGAACTTAATACTTGTGGGTTTTCCCTTTGTTCTGCATAATGCTGCTAACATCATTATCGAGTAGGTAAGAGAAAAAAAACTATTAACTACAATCAATGCAATGTGCCTATTTTCACTTGCACATTACCATACAAAGGGCATTTCAACCAGGAAGAGTTTACGGGAATGAAAGAGAACTTGCACAAGATACATTTGCTTGGCATAGGCAACTCTTTAGTATACAAGGCAGACATTTGTTTTTTTTCCTTTTACTTTCCTCATTTTACTTGTCGCTCGTCGGCAGCACTGAAGAAAGAGGCGAAAAGTTGCGGAAATTTATTTATTCCAAATGCAATCCAGTACTTCAATGTGCATTCAATCTCATGAATGCAAATACAAACACAAATACAAACAAGAGAGGATGATGCTACTCGTCTTTCAATATGTGCAACACTACAAAAGGGTAGAATTCGACGGTGGTAGCGCATGCTTTGGAATTGAAAGGCACAATAATACTATTCAGTATTACTCGTATTAGTAGCATTACGGGATTTATTCGGAGGAGCCTGCAGTAAATTCCTGTAATGTGTTATTTTATTTGGCATGTGTTAAGATTTTATTGCTGACAAATTGGAATAGCTGGAATTTCTGCACTTTTTCGAAACACACGAAAATCATGAATGTAACGAAGACAGCATGTGAACGTTGTGTTTAAGAGCTACATATAAGTACATACATAATACATACTGATACTTTTCCTTGTTATCGTGCTTGCATAACCCATAATGTTGTAGTTGGCAGAAGGGAAATTTGACTTCAAAATTTCTGCGCCCCGTTCTTCAGCAACTAAACCACTGTTTAGCGAGCACATTTTCCTTGTTGTTCTACTCGCACAGGACGAATTGACTCATGAATTGTGTATGGGAGTACTTACTTCCGTCAACTTGGAGTTAGGTTTCCAAATTTTTTCCACTATTTTGCTAATAAGCAAAATGACAGACTTCACTTGAGTAAATACTATGGGGGTACTCGGAGGACTAAAAGTCAAGCAGCAGCTCTGTAGGTCTGTCGTTCATATTATGATCTCTAAGAGGTGTTTTCATTTTCAGATTGCTTGTTTACAAAAGCTTCTTTTACTATCAAACCTGCTCACCAGCTGAATTCTCAAAACAACTTTCGTGTGTCTACATAAACATTATTGAAACTTCCCATTAAAAACTTTAATACAGTCAATAAAGAGTTCATGGAAATATCAACTCGCTCACGGGATTAGAAGGAAATCACATTAACATACATACCCACGAGTGTTAAATGAGTATCTATTTTATTATGATTATCCACATGCAACTTTTGACCTATGCTTTTAGATAAAGCAGAATATCCACAAACAAATTTGACGAATGTTTGTTTACAGACTTTGTAGAGGTGTAGCAACAAAAATTCAATTACATTCTGCTCCGAACACAAACCTGGTTAGGAGGTTAACGTGAATGGAGATGTGGATTCATGACTGCATAAAGTAATTTTATTGGGATTCGCGCTACTGGTTACGTCTGGTTCAGCACACACTATGATGGTAGATGCTGGTTTACGTTACATTGCAGTATGTTCACATTTATGCAAGCACTTCCAACAACCTAAAATTTCCAGTTGGAAAACCAAATAAATACAAAGGCATCCGCCCAGAGTACACGTAGTAGAGAGCTGGGGAGCACGACAGTTCAGTCAGTTATGCATTAAACTTGAAAAATTGTTGCACATGATTATGTAAAAGTACCTAATAAAGGAATATGAGCTCCAAATGATAAAGTAAAGTACCCGAGATTTTTGCCAGAATTTTTATGTACATTCCTGCTTTTGTGGATGAGCTCCAAGCTTATATGCAGTGCAGTTGAACTTCAACAAGACCGTCATAGAAGTCAAAAGTCTTTTCTTGTAATCTCAATGAACAAAATACATTTTTTCAAATTATTCTACGGAGATAAAGCTCTCAAATGTACGTACTAATGGTGCACTTACCATTTACATATTACCCTCCCGTCTACACGCTTCATTTACATATTAGCACAGTCCCACTGCTCCACGTTATTTTAACAGATTTTGCAGTAGTCCACAGAACCTCAACATTTTCATATATATAATTCATTATTCTAAACAGCGGATTTTCGATGGCTCATGTAGCCCAACTTTGAGCTTCTAAGCTTAAAAGTTTGCAAAAACGTTTATATGTGCTTTTCTGAGGAGGCATATGCCAGGGTCATGAGGTAATTTGTTCTTGTTGAAGTGCACGAATGAATGCTTTTACTTTTCCACTTGAATGCCACTCAAATACATCCGACGGGACCGATGTACATTAGGAAATTTTATTAGCTTCTCTTATTGTTCGCTTGTGATTACCTGGAATTTCTTGGGAGCTCTAATGCTTTCAAGCTAAATTTAATATGAAGGAATAGAGTGTTGAAGTTAAAACAATTTGCTTGTACGATCTCCAAGTTCTACATTCACATAATAATGACGATATTATGTAAATTCAAATACAGCTTCTACCAAACTAGCAAACAACACATTAGATCCAATTCCCGACCCATCAAGTGATGAAGCCATGATGAGTGATTAAATAATTCGGAGAACAAAGACACAAATGTTTTTAATTGAACCTATAAAAAATTTGTAGCTCATTTTGAATGACAACGAGATGCCCTTTTCTGAGTAAGCAATGTGGCAATCATGAGATCCTTTGAAGTTTGAGGGTCATATGACAACCAATATAATCAACTCCACTGTATGCATTCAGCAATCTCATCAACAGTAAGCCTATCCTAATTGCAGTTAAATGAAATGTAACATTTCCCTCCAATGAGACAATTACCGTTGATGTAATTTGGCATTTGATTATGCAGAGTTCAGCCCACATATTACATTCAAGACCAGCAAACATTAAATTTCCCAGAAAAACAAATCATTCAGGTCATTTCTGAGTAACTCAGACTGTTCTTAAGTTTAAGCGCTGGCAATAAACGTTTCACAGTAATTTATTCATGATGTATGGTACAATAACCAAAGGAAGAGCGCCACCAAAATATCTTTATATACTGACTTTTGACATATATAAAGCAGAGATACAATAAATAGTCAGTGATAATGTAGAAGACGGAACTAGCTCAACAGTGTAACTCTACAGCGTAAACACTCCGGTCAAAAAGAAATGCGCTCAACGAAACATAAGAATGCCCGTACGTATATGAGCTGTTGGAATTGTATTATTATTGGCAATCCCTCCCTTGTTCTATAGCTGTAGTAACTATAGAACTATTTTTCCAAGGAAGAATGTTTAGTTACTACTGGTGCGGCAGTTGTTGGATATAATAACAACTTCATTGCTAGTATTTAAACATACTTATTATAGACAATAATATTCATTCCGTTTATGTATGCATTTATTAGATATGATGTACATATGCACCATATACAATGGATAGGATAGGCGTAAATACCAAGTACACTTTACAGAAGTTGCAGGTTAATATGTTAATGCCCCACAATGTTACATTTTACAAGATGGTAAATTTAAAGAGCTAATAGGACGATATGAAGCACTGAATAATACAATCTGTACAATCTAAAAATAAGTAATTATCTTGAACGCGACAAAATAGGTATGCTGGAATACAAGTTAGTAGTAGATTGTTGCAATATAGTAAGGGTGCAAAAAGTATTTTGGAGTATAGTAATATAGAAGGGTAATGAAGCAATAATAAATAATGATTACAGTTTATATATTAGAGTAGTAGTATCTACATATTAAACATACCCAAGTTGAGCATTACTAATGCTATGGAATGTGTACGTCGTTTCAAATATCAACGCAGCGTTCTTAACCTTTCCTACATACTTTGCAGTACAAAAGGTAAATAAGTTTGGAAGTACACATGATGTGGACTGTGCATAAATTTCAAACGCCTACGGGGAACACAATCATCTATGTTGCATGCAAATGTTCTGAAAATTATGTTTACAACAGAATTCTTCCCCAGATGCATTCGGTTTCATATAATTACGCTCATACTGTATAAGTGTTCAGGATGAGATGGAAAATAAACCGTGAACGTTGTTTCCTATTCAGACGCATAATTAATCAGCGCCACATCTGCTTTACTATTCCTTTTTGTCAAAATTAGAACAGTATGCACGTAATTATTCCGTTGTTCCCGAGAGACCACATATCCGCTTAGATTAAACAGCAAAAGTAGTTTATGCAATGCCAGTCAAGAACGTTGTCGCCCGGGTGGCAAGTAGTTAAATGGTGGCTGTGATTGCTGCCACCCGGCGTTCCATAGCTTCAGGGTTAACAAACTTACAGTTAGAGAGGAAATACATCACACCTGCACGTACTATTTTGTGGCAGCTTGGCCCACGTTACACACGTTATCTGTGCATCCGTATTCCCACCGACTTGTTTGCACAAGCTACAAATAGAAATAGTTTCCGTCAACAGACGAATTTGTTAAATGTATTACACACGCTTATCCAGTAGAGCACTGTTTACAGAATGCTCAACACCCAGTATGCTTCATTTCGCGTGAAGTGGTGAAACAACTCAATGTACATTCTCCTAGGTCATAGTTATAAGCTGAATCAAACCTTTTGCAAATACGGACACAAAATTAACAATGATCTACTCCACAAATCCATGCCCCCGCGGCTTCAGGACTAGATCAAAGGAAGAACCGAAAGTGTCAATTGAGAAAGTCCTACATCGTAAGACTTCTGGAATGATAAGTTTTACTTATTTCATATATTCCATTAAGGTCCACTACCATGGGATTAGATTATACGTACAGTCTTGTCTATGGTATGCTATGAGAGGCTCCAGTCGACATAAACCCATGAATCGTATATATTTCTCAATGGCGACAATAAGACATGTTCCACGAAATAATCGCTCATGTCTTTTATAGATGATGCACTCTTTCAAAGAAGTTTTCATCCATCTCGCCATTCCACTCCATTCCCTTTTCTCCTCATATTCAAAAGAGATGAGGAGCGGCAATATTTTTTCGCAAAGCTTCAGCGAACATTTTTATTCTTCCATGTGTATTTGCGATTACTATTTCACTTGTATATGTATGTTGTTACTATTTCATGTGTACGCTCTGTTATTTTGTGTGATATGCTGTTACATGTTTGAAGTAAGGATAAAGAAGATATGGAAGTATAAGCACTGGAAAAAACGGCTCCGATTCACCAACCCCAAACAAAGTGATATCTTTAAGAGAAAATCCCTATACAGCTACACAAGAAAGCGTCAATCGAGTCGACCGGAAAGAGTGAAAAGAGCAGACCGACCTAAAGTAATCTGCTAAATGACCATTCCATTTCCACAAATTGAGATGCAGCAACACACACTTTCCGCTTGTTGAAGCACCCCGATTTCTCCATTACTATTCCACTCGCTCAATATGTCTACTCTACACTAACGGTTACGGACAAGCGATTCGAATATTAAATCGGTTAGCTTTCATCTCTCTGCATCCACCAATGTGACTTGCAAAGATGTAATAATATCATTGCACACACATGCAGTCAATATAAAGATTCCTCCGTGTAAGTCCCATTAACCCTTTGCATTCTTGAACTGGATTTCATAATAGTAGTTTAGTCGACCGATTTACGCAATTGGCTCAATTTAACAAAGACCATTGACACTTGCTCCTAACACGATCTCAAACACCATCTTAGGAATGGACCCCTTTACTCTGGATTGCTCATTAATAGCTAATTTTCAAGGTGCATCTATATTGAGTATCCATTACATGCACTTTTCGTGCCTGTTTTCATTGTTTGTGCAACCTGTGTCATCTAAGATTTATGCTTTTTGAATAATCTTTTATTACTTTCTTTTGTAGTACTTCGTTCTGAAATGATTTATTGATTTATCTATGCACTGGCAGTTCATCGTTTGAATATGAATTATTTGTCTGCTGATTGTTCATTGTTTAAAAAAATACACATACACTGTACATAGGTAGGTACATTTTTTGACTCCTTACACATTTCTGAATTCTTTGAAAAAAATAAATTTAAATTAAAAAATCCTATAGTAATTGATAATTACAAGATAAACAATAGAGGTGATTGGAAGTCATTCCGACTTTTCACCTGGTGGTTACCAAATTCGGCGTTACATAATTAAAATTAATGGACTTACATGCGGGCAAGGTGTGCTTATGTTGAGCAGTAGAACTGTCAATTTACAAAAAAGTTGTTCAAGTGTAATGAAGTGACTAGCTAGCAGAAAGAATCAGCGTTCAAGATCTATTCAGAAGAATAAAAACCGTCAAACCATATCAGACATGAAGCTTTGTTCATGTTCGAACTACAAACAAGGGTATTTCCTTTTTCAGCTTAAGATCATTGGTGTTACACCGGAATAACTAATTAATTTCTTGAACATGGAGCAAAAGTAATGCTCCATACTGTTATCTTCATCTTTGAAGGATGTTGTGATTGTGTAAGTTTTTTACTTTTATTGTACACACAAGCAAGCAATGTAATGATTAAGTGAACGATTTTTAAGTCGTTACTATTATTAAGGGGAAACATTAAAATCATTTTTCACCATTTTTTCTAATTTGGTGTAGTGAATAACCTTTTAGAAGTATTGTTCTTGATACATAAAATGTTGTTTTAATTATATTACACAGTGAATTCCTTCTATAGTTTTGCAAAAAGAATTTATATATTAAGACATATTTGGAAGTATTGTAAGGAATTGTAAGAAGGAAGCAATCCATCAAGTTCACAAGCAAATTAGTATTATATTACTATGTTATCATTGTTCAGATCAAGTTTCTCGTCGCTACATTTTTCATCAAAGTATGCCAAGCATGTGTCCATACGTCTCTGGTAAAATGTCAGAGATGAATAAGAAGGGAGCAAAAACAGAGAGATACACGCTCACTTGTTGGAGAAGCGCAAGATTCTGCTATATTGTTGTCCAAAGTAGTAACAGGTTGCACTTACCCTGCACAACTTGGACAATCGGTTACAAAGTACCGAGCAGGATCCTCAAGCATGTTTTTATCATCCCAAATTCCGAGTAAAACAACATTTTGAATCGTTACGAACTCAAAACTAACCAACAGCAACATCGACTTGGTAATAGTAATAACAACAACTATTAATCAGCCCAGCCATGTCTCATTTACTTTTTCTTGTAGACATCTGCTTAATTGCAATGTTCGGATGAACAATGTCCTGTTAACAAATCATGCAGTCATGTATATGTACAGTAGGATAAAAATATGAAAAAGCGGACTTTCCTTTGATATTCACGACACTGTATAAAATACTAAAATGCTTGAGTTTCATAAAATAAAATAGTAAAACATGACACATTCTCTAACCACAGGATTGAAAATGAAAATGTATTTAAGTGAGTGTGTTCGTGTTCTAAATTCAAGGCTAGGATTAGCTTCAGTCAACTGTAAAAGTACTAATAAACACACCAAAGGACAGCTATGCAGTGGATCTAGATTTCTAGAATACCTCAAAGAAATTATTTCAAAAGCAATAACTCAGGTTACATTAAGAAATAATTAACATTATATTCCGTATGTCAAGCGTACAAAATACTACTTACTTTCAAGAATTATTATTATTGTAGTAGAAGACTTAAGCTACTTACAGACTTTTACTCCATTAGTTCTTTTGTTAGAATTACACGTACATATATAGTTTTGTCCACAAGAACAAAGGACGTGCTACTGAATACACTTGCACCTGCAGGTATTTCCAAAGAACTGTCAGCAAGTTCAAGAAAAGACATGTTAACAATGCTCTGTGGCACGTAATTAAAACAAATTAGTAGCACCACTTGAATAATCTACCCTGGTAGTCCCACAAAAGGGAAAACAATTACGTAAATTAAAAACTACACAATAAGGGGGGATACAATGAGAATGAGAGCTGTATGGGTATGAGGATTTTATTACTTTTAGAGAACAATGAAGTCATTCTAGTAGAGTACGAATATATTTATTCTTCAAAACTTGCTTACCAGATTATCTATTCACACTTACTCAAGCTAACCGAAGTCGAGTGGTGTGATGCAGCTACACTTCGGGGTAAGATGCATGTATATTTAGACTTATTACGACTAACTATTAGACACGTCAACTTTTGTTATCACTTTATGTAATAACTATTAAACTCCATTAAGCATCCACAAACTGAGGTAGATGTAAGTATCTCAACCTTGAATCAATATATGAGGAAAAGATTAGGATTATATAGAAATGATAATACAGTAATCCCTCAAAAGTATTTCCGAGAAGGAGAAGAAGAAGGTACATTAAAATCTTTAAATAAAAGGTATTATCACGAAAAAATAATTAGTTTAGTATTCCCCCAACTAGAGAAAGCTTTGATTCTGCAATACAAAGACATGGGAGGTGCCGTGGAACAAAGAAGGGGCAAGTTTGTTCGATCGTAAGAACCGGGAACGATACTAATAACTCTACGGCATTGCTTATGGTAGCGTTTATCTCAAAACCTCCCAGAGACAACAATGGTCATACGCATTATACAAAATATTTTGACCTCCAAAAAGACTTTCTGCAGATTTGCTTGGACAAAGAATAAATCAATTAGGATTTTTCTATAAAGCTATTGAATCTATTTCTTGAACAAAGAAATAATGGCGTTGTTCTTACACGAATAAAAAGTTACTACGCAATAAAATGGCTCGACTCCAAGAATACAATGTTTGTCCGATGGAGAAATCCATTGTTTCCCGGAAATGTCGCCTACGCCAAGCCTCAAGAGATACAAAACCTTATGAATTATATCAAAAACCTGTGACCGTGATACAAACCGAACCTGCAATCCTTGCATTATAGCATTTTCACTTTAGTACATACTACATCTACTCACCTTATGAGTTCTGCAACTGAAGTCTTTCAAATCTATAAACAATTTCTAGGTTTTGTCAATGTGTGCATCAGAAATATATATTTATCTATTATATACTGTTTTTGGAGTGACTATCCCCAAAATCCTGAATCATATAACATTCATGTCACAATCAAAGCACCCTATTGGAACTGAAAAGCTGGGTTGAGAATCATTAAGTCGATTCCCGAGGCCAGGAGCGTCTTTGTGACATCCCTAAAAATAGTTTGTATGTTTTTCCAACAAAAAAATCTCGACATTTTGTGGAAAACCGATTGTGTGGATGGAGATTTGATCTTGTTTCTCCGATTGGGTTTCCAACGTTTCTGTTTACATTAGTGCAATACCCCAACGACGAAAGATATTATCATCCATACCCCCTGCAATTATTATTATTTACTTGTGTAGATACAATCAGTAACTATGCCTGGTAGCGTCGTCTACAAAACCACAAACTCTCAGGGTCACAAAGGGGAATTTATGGAAACTATGTCAGAAAATTAAAATATGGCCTGGAGAAATATGAAGCTGAAATTTGAGAGATACACAATATACCAATGCAGCTAATACTCAAATAAAATATTAAATACTTTATTCAAGTTTATACAAAATCGCCTTGCATAACCTAGCTTAATGCAACATAAACACATTGAGTAAACTGTGTAAGTACAGTGTAATACATATAAATTAGTACATATATAGATATATGCACATTATGTGTGTTTGTGTGAAAGAAAGAATTGAAATGACCACAGTTTTCCCCTACTTTCTCTCTTTTAAAGAACACTTACATAGTGATCATAAGCATCATAAGTAAGGAGGATCCCAGAAGACCTGATGCTCGGATTTGGAAATCAAACGAGAACACTTTAATGTTTCCGTAAAAAAAAATCCTCTCCTTGCATTCACGCCTACACGTATAACAGTGGCCTTAATATCCAGCCACATGAGTGAAGAAATGAGTATCTATACTTACGTATGTGTGGATAATGTAGTGCTGGGACAACAAGTCTGAGACTCGCAGTTTTACTTTGGCTACGGAGCCAAACTCTTGTTTTCATCAAGATTTCCAATGCTTTTTGTAAAATCCTGTCGAAATTTCTACGACTTCTCCATGATTATATACTACATGCATTTCGGAGCAGGCGGTCCTATCCCCACAAGTCGTATGGTCGTCCTAAAGGTGTACTACTGCCAGTTTCCTTTCTCCCTATTACGGTGTGTACATCTTTGGGTACAGATGAAAGAATCTCCCTCTGAGTGAAATCTTCGCGTGGACTGGGTTACACTGGGCACAAAAGCGTAGGGCCAGTAAAGGACTGTAATGGAAAGCTACTGTGCCATGTAAAGGAGCTGTGCACTGTATAAAGGATATGAGGAATGTAAAGCAACTGTACGGTGTAAAGGAGCTGTGAAAGCGATCTGGTGGTCCTCGAATTGGAAGTTGGTCGTCTTCACTTCAGCCACGAGGTATATAAGTATATGGTGGATATATGTAGCTAGTGTAGAACACACCTCAAAGGAGTCCCTGGGAGAGAGACATCATTGCACCACGGGCTAACATAAAAGCTTGTCCACATGACATTGCATTACTCCGTTGGAGCTTTTCAAACATTCCAGACAAACTTCGTATGGCTTGTCATTTGAATGCGTTTGCCATTTCTCTCCTTTTTCACATAATGCTCCTATATGTTAAGTAATGCAAACTACTTGCGTACTTATCCGGGTGTGAATGAAATGTCTATGAAGTGGATATTACACGTCGTGTAGTGTATAAAGAAACCCGATGCGAACACAGTCACATGTGATCTTAGGAAATTTCACCTTGCCTGGACAAATCGCTCTTTCCTCTCGAATGGTACATTGCCCACGTCATGTACAATGATTGACTTCCCATATATAGTGTCGTTTGAGTTAAAACCCATTTGAATTCACAGCTTAAGTGCTGAAACCTTTGTCAAATAGGAATAGAAGGAAAATTGCTTGATCAAAAATCAATTTTCAACCCTCATTTTGTTTACAAAATGGGCTAGGTATGTAATACAGTTCTTGGAAATCCGGACAAGTTATAAAAGTTGTCAAAACCATTCGAATATTTTTCTTTTCAGCAAATAATATTGCGTCTACTCTCTTCTTATTACGCCATTCATCCCATCCTTCGTCGCTAGTTTTTCATTCCGTATTATAAACGCTATTCGTTTCCGATGTACCTTTATCAGTTCCCACTCAAGTGTCAGCACACTTATTAGTCACAATTTTCTCTTCACCAGCTTATATAACCCCTTGTCAGAAAGTGTGTTGCCAACATCTGGGGATCTGCATAGATTCTTCAAATTGAAATACGAGGTAACTTAAAAACCGCTTTGTGAACGTCTGTCCTCCAAAAAGTCTTACAATAAAACTGTATACGACTTATAATAAAGTTAAACTTGTTGACGGCGTAATCTAGTACCGATGCAAGTGTTGGTTTGCACTCAGGATCCTCATCATTAACTGCAATTCAAACGTCAATAATTCACTCTATGTAAACCCCCAATTTGCAAAATTTTGATTCTTGGCTTAAGGAGACAAATAAATTTCAAAGGCATTTTGCAGACAGCTGGAGCTCATGAAACATACTTTATATTCACTGAATAGGAACGCTTTAGATTGAGCTTGCCATTATCAGATTATTTAATCTTACATAGAGTTTGTGCATTCAAATAATATTGTATAAGCTCTGGTATGTTTATAGATGGAAACCCCCAAAACGTAATAATGTTCTAAAAAATATTAGCCCAAATGTAAAATCTATAAAACTGCATTCCAAAAGATCATACTTAAGCCGTGCAAGGTTGTGGGCGAATGCAAAATGAAATTTGGTGTAGATGCAGAGTAAGTGCATAACAACATAATGCCATTCGACGGAAGGAGGTTCGCCAGCATGATTTCCTTCCAGCGTTGTTCCACCGAAATAGCAATAATCCCGTCTGTTCTAGAAATTCACTTGGCTTGACTCGAGATATTTGCGAATGTGTCCTATGAAATGTCCTCTTGTGCAATTGTAAAGGTGGTACAGTGGCAGTATATTTTATACAATATTGTATGAGTATAATGTAACAACAGGAATAAAAACTGGGGCTCGCATATAATTCCTAGAAAAGCAATAAAATATTGTTGCCATATGGAATTCCATGCGAAGTTGTTAATAAAAATTCAACAAAAAATTCATATATAACGTTGCGACATGGGACTTTATGAAAAAAGTGATTGACGTAACGTCGTATCTACGCAGGAAAAAATACGAATATTTACACTGTACATGTATTTGAATATAATTAATTACATATTTGAATTGAATGTGTTTCAATACGGCGAGTTCGTTTATATGTCATGTGTGCTAGTAAGCTACGAGGACATTGAGAGGAATGCAAAATAAGATATTAATAATGTAAATAAAGATGGGTTCAGCAAAATCCCGTCAGCATTTGTCGGTTCCAAAGGAATCCATGTACACGCAACCTGAATGTTTACATAGCGACCAGGCCAAGAGGGAGAAAAAGAATAATATCTGAGATGGCGATTGTCAAAGAAACCGACAGGCCGTGGCTGAAGGAACCAGTTACCAACTCGTATTTTTACTCACCATCAAACTTTGACGAATGCCACTTTCAATTCCTGGTCGACTTTTGACATAAAGTACTTGTCTGTCAAACGGATGGGGGGAAATTCTTCTCGTCATTTCTGTCGATGAAAATATGAGAACACAAGATCTTGTCATCCCTCCCCTCTAGTGTATACGCAACATTAAATGAATTCTTTTTCCTTCTTTTTATGAATCCTGACAGGTATCTCAAGCTCATGGCACAATACCCCTGTTATATATCAGACTTTAAAACTTCTCTCTCATACTCTGATGACTCAATTCAATATCCATTTGAGGATCGTTGGCTGGAAGTGTATTTTTCACTGCTGGATTTATGTTCTGTACATTAACTGATTCAACGAACTGCTAAAATGTGTGCTGTATAATAGAAATCAAATATTGGAATCATTTAACATTCTGCCTATTACAATAACATAATAACACCTGCCCGTGAGACCATTAATAACAATCACGTCAACGTAACACTGTGCATTTTTATATGTAAAATCTCATTAGTTATCTTACCTTCACTATTGAATAAAGCAAGAGACCTACTGTTGCTTATCTCCTATGTAGCGATTGTATGATTGTATCTTTTAAGTGAGGACGCCAGTGTGAATAAAGATGTTGAAATTTGTTCATCCCAGCCAGCAATACGCTTTCTGGTCACGTAATTAATACTGCAGCATAGTGCATACATTCAGAAATTTGTATATTTATTATATATCTACATTAGCTAAATCACTTCAGCGACCGTAGCGATTTCAATGCAGTTAAATAAATAAATAGTGGCAAAAGCTTTATGAGATTCACTTGTTAAAACATGGGGAATTTCGATGCCATTAGTACAAACAATGAACTGTTTCACTCATCATAAGTTCCTGTCTCATTTTCGTTGATTTATTGTTTGGCAAAAGAAGTAAATGACACGGCAATAATGTACAAACTTGACTGACTGTTATCAATAGTTTTATCAATGCCAACATGCTTATTACCAGGAAGTTTCACATGAGAAAATTCATGTTCAATACCTGCTGCAAAAATACTTATATTTTCAGTTATTATGCCAACTAAATAAATATCATGATTATCATAGTAATAAGATGGCAAATAAACGAACTCTTTATAAAACTTCACTGCAGCAATTTACGAATGGGATAAGTCATTCCTGTTTGTTCATAATACACATGTGTATAAACGAAAAATGCAACGAATTTACATATTTTTGAGTGTGGATAGTAGTGACAATGGCGTAAAATATTTCTTCGAAAAGTACAAGTTATTCCTGAAGTTGGGTCGCTGTATCTGTAATATTTTCCACACAATGGAGATGTGCAAAATGTATTGCTGATTTTCTCACATTTCTACGAAAATTTGAAGCTCCTGATATATGTGATTTTGTAATTGGAATGATACACAGTGGGTATTTGAGCGTATCGAGTATAACAGTTTCGTTTTATTTGATACTGATACTACAATGATTATTATATACCAATGAGGCGTTTTCACCCCACCGAAAGAACATATCTCTATGCCTGACAGCCTCTCACCACCAATTTCGAAGCGTGCATAAAGGAAGGATTTACGATTGCAAGCCGATTTAATACAAGAAAATGCAGCTTTTGAATCCTTACAGTATTCGGAGAATAACTTGGAATTCTTGTGGTAGCACTGTAATAGGCTTGAAAGAAGCAAAATCTATACATGTATTTCCTTTCTGATACAATGTAAAGGAATACGTTGTAATCTATTTCGGTTTTATTTTCTCGTCTCTAAGTTTTTCAGGATGTTGTCGAATGCCAAGATGGTAGATTTCCTCAGTTTATATTTACGCTTGCAATGAAATCTTATAGGAACTTCGGTCCACATAGAAATAGCGGCGGCACTCTCCGATTTTTATTCATACATTCGAGTTTAAACTATGATTTCCCCTACACAGACATAAGAGAGAAGTCATGTATGACCATATAATAACATTCATGGTTACCTATGTATGTACAATAAGCAAAATTGAGTCAAGCGAACTGATTTCAATGTTATTCTAGCCTTGTAGAACATAGGGCATAGATATTATTAAGCATACATAGGTACATGCAGCAAGTTATAGTTTCTGCATCCAAGTAATTGAACTGTATGTATCTATCCAAGTATTGCAAAAGAATTATGGGTGCATGTACTGTGCAAAAGTGATGATAATCATAATACTACTCTGATTCCGAAATACAGAAGAAAGTGTAAAAAAAAATGTTAAAAAATACAAAAAAAAATTCGTTTCCCTGGTGGTTGTTTGGAATATGATAATTCCACTGAATGCATCGAATCTCGGACTAACTTTTTGGTTTTGGTCATGATATACATACTCGACCATTGCAAGTTCCCCTATAATCAGATACATGTGATATATATTCCCGGTTCCCGTGTAATCAAATGCATATATGATTATGTGTAAGGCAATACTCAAAGTGTATGTATTACTAAAGGTGGATACATATATTATACGTATAGTGAGTACAATGTAGTACATTGTATTAGCATATACACATGTATAGTTCCGCCATAATCATAAGTAATCCGTGTGGAAGAATCCTACACCCGTGGAAAAATTGACGACATAAGCAAATCCTTATTTTGCATTAGCTTGCAAGTTTTTACGGAGTAGAAGAATGAAAACTAGGCATTGTCAATATTCGTCATTTTTACGGCATTTCCATCTCAGATAAATAAAACCCAACAAGCTTTGAGGGCAGGAGACACTATAAGGGTGTATACATACATATGTATATGCGTGGCCGATAGTTGAAAGATTTATATTCTTGGATTAAATTGAAATTGGATCCTTTGGATTTTAATACGGAATATAGGAAAACTTTGTTATTGTGGGTCATTATACTACAAGGGAGTTCCTCCGAAATTCTTTTCCAGACTTTTAAACAATAAGCTTCATGAGCTGTACGTAAAGAAGTATAGAAACATGAGATGATATTATTTTCCTAAGTTCCGGCAGTAGTATTTCAATTTAAGCACCATATCTTAACTAATACATCTTACAAGTAGTATGTCTTCAATATACGATGTTGTATGTAGACAGTTAAATAGCATGCCACACATACTTCAAAAACATTGAGTATATATACTTCAATTTCAATATCATGGCGTATGATAAAATTTGATTCCCAAATTGTAAGAAATGTCCATTCATATGTTCGACAGCGAGGGAGGCAAGGATTGGCAAGCTTGCAAGCTGAGGCTTATAGACTCAGCATCAGATGTGCCCCGACTACTTTGCTAACTGCATGGCTACAAGCCGGCAAATAGTTTACAGTCAACATGTAGGATGAAGAAAGAAGTCATGAAATAACTTTCGCTCAACTTAGCACAACTAATGAGTCATACCATAATTCTTCGCTCAAGACACTCCAATTTATCGACACAGGACATGGTTACACACTACATGAAGCAGGCCTCGTGTTTTATGCCTTCTTGAAAATCTTGTGTTTTATGCCCCTTGGAAATCTTACTTGATGTATGGACCCGCTCCGCGAGGGATTACCCTATATATTTGAGCAACGCTACTAACCTTCATTGTACATATATGTGGCCGCGATGCCCCTGTCACAATTCAACCAACAAGTTCCTACCGTGTGTACGTACATATGGCTATATTT
Organism: Lipothrix lubbocki; assembly: GCA_034696945.1. NCBI lineage: Eukaryota > Metazoa > Arthropoda > Collembola > Symphypleona > Sminthuridae > Lipothrix > Lipothrix lubbocki. The sequence continues at coordinate 46,960 of JAQGAK010000315.1, forward strand.
CTCGACCCCATAACCAAGAGCCACCGACACCTTGGTTCCTAAGTCAAGCGGTAATCTAGAACTTCAATATCTATATTTGATCTCAAGTGAAAAACAACTTCTCCAAGAAGTCTACGGACAAAGTTTACCACCTAGTAGGGAATCCATTTCAATTTGTTTCAAATTTAGTTACTGATCATAGCAGTAATAAATTTGTATTGTTAGCACAGAATGGAGAAGAAACAGCGGGAAAAGGCCCCGTAGTAGTGCTCGAAGAAAGTCTGAGCCAGCGGAGATTACACAATCTAATTGGCCGAGATTGGAGGAGCATGAGCGCTCCAAAGTATTTGATGTTCCTTTGTGTACAGTGAAATGTAATTATTTTTTTCCTGGCTTAAAAGAGACAATATTCCCTCAACTACATACATATAGGCCCTCCAACTTGGGTAGTATAATTCAGTTTGAACCCATCAAAGGCAGCTTGACGTACCCAGAGGCTACTTAACACGGGTCATTTTCTTGCCATTACTCCAGTTTAGTCTGAGCATGTTCGTCCTTCGCTGTCTTCCGCTCGTTAACCTACACAATACCTTACTGACTTTTACACTCTGAGCGTCTTAATATCTATCCATCAAGGTGTCATCTCATGAGGATACATCTCAGTCAAATTTAATTTAAGTTACATGACAGGATTTATGTCAATACATGACACGCATTGTACTTACGAATGTACAATGGATATTGTAAATTTCTAAGGTACATAATAGCAAGCTTTTCATTTCGTTGCGTTTACATTGAAGTTTGTGTTTACAACGTATGTACTATTTTACGTTACTACGACTGTAGTACCTACTCAAATTTAATATGATGAAGTTAATATTAGGGTAATATACTCAAAGATTGGTAAAAGTGAAGTTAGAGTAAACAAAAATGACAGGATATTTTAAAATATATTTTTATTTCAATGCCGGCGTTTAATGCCAACTTGTGCACTTACCTGGAACGGGCTGCTATTTCTCAATGAGTTGATTGTCGAGCTACTATGCTGTAAAACTGCGTATATTAAATGCATGTATGAAAACGTAGTGACAGATGAGGAGGTTTGTGAGTCATTTTCAAAACCGATACCCCGTCCTACTGCTAAAGCCTTAGTATGAAGCTTCAAGAAGTCATGCAATTTGCGAGACTGTGATAGATACACATTGCCACCAGGAATTGAAGTGTGAAACTTACATATAACAGCCATTGATTAAAGTCGGCTGCCATTAAATAGTGCTATTAGAAGCAGAAGGAAAAGAGACATAGGTCTCTCTCCATCATCCATCATCTTACATTTAAGACGTATTTTTTCCATCAGAAAGGAAACTGCAGGAGGAATATAGCGATAGGTTGAAGCTTAAAATACATTCAACAGCTGCTTCTTCCCTGATAATTTGTTTTTCCTGTATAGAAACAACTACTAGTTTTATTATGGAACTACTTGAACTCGTATTTTGGTCAATGTCTTTATTATTCAACCCCGTCCAAGTCAGATTAAACAGATGGGCTCAGACTCGTCTCGATTAAGGATTTCTCCGGATCTAGGAGAAGAAAACTTAGGTTGAGATCTTGCTTTCGGAAAGTACATAAGCTTTCTTCAGCAATAAAATCGCGAATACTCAAACTGTAAAATGGTAAATATATTGACTGCCGCCATATCAGGTCGGCTGCTTTGTTACTCCCAGAAGCACAGAAATCTTATCGTATCGTCTTTGTATCTTTCCCGACACATCTCAATACAAACCTAACCTATATAGGTGTAGCTTTATAAGCTTAAAGTTTAAGCAAAATTTATACTAAGACAAGCAAAGCCATCCTGCTTTTCCCTAAGCAAAACATATATAAAAGATAGCAGATGTAACTTGTAATTTGCATTTGAAATCTTCGCAAGTAAATATTTTTTGCGTAGTGCATATATGTATCCGCTTTATTTCCTCCCCGCCTCAACTCAAATGCTCACCTAAGTATCTTCACGGCAATGCAATTCTCATGCAATTCGCGTGATCATTCCTCGCCATGACTCTATTTTAATCTAATAACGATGAAATAAACCGAAAATTAGGCCTCAGGATGGAGTCCATCAGGAAATGATGGGCGGGAAAGTTGAAATAAAAATCGAGGAGGATGAAATAAAAATCGAAAATGTGGACGCCTCACGTGGTAAATAATCCAATGGCAGGCGTAAATATTCAGTATGCTGTAGAGGTTAATTTGCTTTCGAATAAATATCTTTACTTCTCGAGCCACAGAGGAAAAACAAATACTATTAAAGATCTAAACTTATCCGGCTGAAAACTATAGGAAAAGTTGGTAGGTATTAGTTAGAAAAACTTACACATGGTTGCTCCCAAGATCCAGACTTCAGGTTCGGAATGAAGCTCAACCAGGCTCGTGGGCATGCAGACGAGGAGTACAAGGAGGTCAGCTACGCTCAAATTCACCAGGAAAATATTGGTTGAGCTGCGAAGATCTTTGTTCCGCCAGACGACAATAGGAACGAGGATATTCCCAACAACGCCAATAAAAAGAATCACAGCGCACAAAAGTGTGGATGTTGTACGAATGTAGAGTGGAAATGTGGGCACTAATTGACCGCCACTAAAATTCTGTCCCCGACTTGAATCATTTCCGAAGTCATCCATGAACAGACTGAAATCGTCGCTGCTCAAAGTTGACAGCGTAAAATTATTATTATTTCGAAAGAGTCGATTACTACTTGTAGTGGCAATTAAAGATTTGGTAGCCGACTGCAGGAGTTCGGCTGCGATGTCGGCTGCGGTGCTATTAAAATCATGTCTGGCACTCAAGCCACTTCGTCTTGGAGAACTACCCTCAGCGGAAGATAGATTGTCTTCAGGCCAAAACAAGAATCTTTCCTCGGTGACCGCCATCGAACACAATTGGCATGACTCGACCACCGAGAAAGTCACACTCGAGTGTAGTAGATGTCTATTTCTTAAAGAGTTTCTTTCCGGAGCTGCTCACAGTTAAAATACATAAAGCACGCCTTGTCGTCTGTGCCTTCCATGTAGGACTCGATATCTCTGCAAAGAAAATACAAGAGGGAAAAATGTTAGATTTGTTTTCTTTTTCTTATTTTAACACTCAAGTATCTGCCAATGAATGCCAGTATTTAATAATTTGAACAGAAGAGTCTACACATACACTTTTTTGCTCGATGTAAAGTATATGTGCCGTAACTCCTTTTGCTATTTCCATTTTTATCTGTATTCATTGGAGAAGGGACGGTGACTAATTTAATCCTGGGAAGAATATAAATGTGACGTTTTAACCCGGTAATGTCAGTAGTAATAATGCGATTATGTCAACTGGACAGAGAATAAATGGGTCGGGGAGGACAGGAATTTATCTCTTCCGGAGTAGCAAAGCTCTGTGTACCAACAGTAGGATATTGTAAGATGCTAGACTCAAATATAACTTGGTTTCTTCATGTCTCTTCTTGTACTTTCTCTAACCATCCCCGTATAAACTCCCCACCCTTCCTCTAATCCTCCAACTAAATTTGGTTAAGCATATAATGCTTAACCTGATTTAAAAAAGATTCGCACTATCTTTAAAAAAGCTTGTAGATCAACGGAATAGTTAAGCTGTATGTCTTCACATCCAGCAGCCGGAGTGTCAGTTCAGATATTCGAGTTACTCTCGACGGCATTTTGACACCACCGGGTTTGAGAGGTAAGAGATTTCAATTTTGTCATCACAATATAATCTACGGAGTTGTTTCCCGTAAGGCAATTCTACACTGCATATTTTCCTTACGTTCATGTACCTCTATACGTATAGGTGGGTACACGTAAAAAAGATAGCACGACTCTACTCCTTTTTATCACAAAATCCTCTTCTTGTCAATAGGATCTTGTTTTTTTTCTCTCACACACATACAGTGGGATTAAATAACATTGCAAGGCCCCTTCCTGATGGTGTGTGCATGGCAGAAGGCAAGGAGAGGGAAGCTTACGGTAAGAAATATTACACAGCCTTTGGCGCTCTCTTTGGCTACATTAACCTTTTTGCCACGGAGACATAAATAACTCTTTTAAACTCCGTTCAAATAAGTTACTGCGACATATTCGCATTCCTAAATCCATCCATTTTCGGTCTGTTTGTCTTTTCTCTCCCTATGTTACATAAAACATTAGAAAATTATACAGAAATTATGTGAAGCTCTTCTTATTTCTCACCAACAGGAGGACATTGGAATTGTAACAAATCATCCCTGAAGATCTCTTTCCCCCAAGTATCTTACTCTTCTGCTACCGGTGACTTCGATTTGCTTTTCATAAAATTAAATTGCACTTTTATATCACTCCTCACTATACATAGTGTATAGATGCACTTTCTCGGTTCGTATCGATTTTCCCCTTGTTTCATTTCTCACATCACCCTACACTTCGAATTCAGCAGGGCGCCTTATTTCCACTGCAATTTCCATCCTTGCATACTTTACATAAACTCCAGTAAATAAGACAATACTAATAGGACACTTAGATAACCCCACGGTATCTCCTACGTAAATCTAGCGGTCCTTGAGATAATTGGAGTTTCGTAATTAACTTGCTGGCCCGTCCCGCTGACACTCGTGATTACGATAATGTAGGAAAATATTCAACTGAAGGGATAAATTCAAAGGTATAATTTCCGTAAAACACCCACAAGTTGTTGAGGGATGCAATGATTACACCCGCCGTATTTGTAAAGAGATGAAAGAATTTAATGAATATATATCCATGCAAGAGAAAATAATACACTTGACTGAATTTATGACCTAAGTATCTATGCAGAGGACGTACTTACAGAGAATAATTTATGTGCAATTAAGCAAGACTTGTCCTCATGAATTTGAACAAAGTCTCGCACAACTGATTCCTTAATTTGGACGCATGCATAGAGCAGAAAACCAATTAATGGTGACATTGGTTGCAGGCTGCAGATGCCGACGGATGCACATAAACAGCACAATCCTCCTCTCCAAGTTTTTATGAACGAAATTTCTTGCATATCCAAAGCAATGCACAATACTAATTGTCTAACATGCTCTAAGTTCTCCAGCACCTTCAGTAACTACGCTAAACGTTTCTCTTTATTAAAGTCCACATAAATAAGGTATTGTATTTATTGCAGCTTGAGCAATTCTGTTTATTACAGTCTGATGTTTTCTCGTTATTCCAGGGGGAATATAATTCTCCACAAAGAATTCTCGTTGTTGTACATACAACTACTTTTGAAGTAGCCGATACTTCACAGAAGTTTAATCTAACAAGTGAAAAAGTGGATGAAAGATGTTACTGCATTAATCTCCATGGTTTAGCAGTACGGCGGAGTTGATCAGCAGCCTTTGAAATGGAAATAGAGAGCCGAGTCGTTTGCAGGAAATGCAATGTAGGTATGTATGGTAGTCTCCCAGAAGTACACCGTAGAAATAACGACTGTTCAACTTTCCCAAAAATATTGAATGGAATATGAAATAAGTATTTATGAATGAAATGTTTGAGAGAAATGACAGGCAATTTTCACTGTCTGAAGTATTTTCTACTGCATTGGGACCTACCAGTCAAAGTTACAATAAGTACAGTTGATGTATATAGTAAAATTGTATGTATCGGAAGTAATATCCAAAATTTAAGTGCATATGCATTCATGTTAAGGAAAACTACCCTCTGGACTTGCAATATTGAAACTATCTAGAGACCGTTGAGCTGCGGAGAAATGAATATATTGTAGACTTGAGGAAGGCAATTGTGGGGTCTGGAAATAAATTCCAAATGTTTCCCAAAATAATGTCCATTACATTCAGATCATTTCCCTTCGTACATAAAGTGAAAATCAGGACAACGAGGAGCTGCAACTTCTACTACTCTGTAACTTCCCTCACCCACCTTCTCCCAGAACTTGTATGCAGCTTTTGGAAGGAAGGCAAAAAATCCCCGACCTATGTCCTTTCGGATTTCACATCCATGCAATCTTTCCTGTACACATTTACATGCATACCTATATACTTCTCAATGAGTTTAAACTTGTTCCAGCATTTTTATATGATTGTTATATGGCAACTACTAAATTGAATTCAGTTTGTAGCTTTTTTACCGGATGTTATACATACATCCAAATTTAGAATTCTTTTCTCAACTATTCTGGAAAACAGCAGCGGTGCCAAACTATTTCTAAAATAAATAGTGTCTAGTGCCACAAGCATGTTATAAGTATAAGAATATACACACAACAGAGGAGGATACAACAAAGCATGCAGCCAGTTTTGGTATTGCACACGACGAACTGTACAAGCTGTAGGACAACAACATATTTATTTGCCATAAAGTTTGGATTGGAATTCAATTCGAAATAGCTGCAAAAATAAATCAATGTTGGTTTAACACAGTACTAGTTTTCCATTGTAGCAAGACAAAATAGTAGTGACTAGAATGCATTAGAATACATTGTGCATTAACCTCCAGGCAATTGCACTATACATACTTGGAAGCACTGCAAGTGCAAGCATTACTACTGTAAATTATTAATCCATTAGGTTCCTTATCAGATATTCTGGTTCTAAATTGAAACCACTCAATGGTTTTGTCAATATCTGTACCTTCCAGAACCGGAAGATTCCTAATACAGCCAGATTCACCGCCAAGTATCATTATGCCCCACCATGTTTTCCACAAAAGAATACTTACTACCCACGTAGGTATAAACGTAAGAACTTCGAGAATTTCAACAAGATTATTTTCATGAATTGAGTCCTGCAGCAAATTACGCCAGTCTTTCATACTTCTGCTTCTTATACAAACACGGTTGTTAGTCCACTAACACTACGACAAATATTGTTCAATGCATTTATAGTATATATTAGTAAAACAAATACGTAGTTATCCTTATATTTGTATTAGTTATATTGTATTCTTTATTTTATGCGATCAATACAAATAACAAAAGATAATATATTTTTGTAAATTCAAGAACGTATATTATAGATTTTAAAATGAACGCAAATATGTTGGCATATTAAACCCCATTAAAATTTGTCTGTCATATTAAATTATACCATGGTGCAAAAGTAGCCCCCTCCGTGTGTACTGTGCTACGAGGCTCTGTATTTTGATCTTTTCAACTTGATTGCTGTAAAAGATTCTTATTTAGAGGGACAATGTTTATGGCTGATGCAGTTGATGACAGCCATGAGAATGTCGCAAATTAGGCAAGGGTTCTTCCCTGAGCGCCATACACATACAGTTAAGAGTGTATTAAATACAAACTATGTATTGCAAAAACTATAGTATTAGAAACTACAAGGAAACTCGACTTGCACCCCACGACCTTTTCAAACACTTAGAACATGTGATGATGTATACATACGTGGAAAACAACCGTCGAAAATATGGAACCTATATAATTTGATACACTCGGAAATCATATTTACACGCTTGAATCTCCTTCTTAGCTGCACAAATTTTATTCCCTCCGCATTGGAGTCCCGAATGTTGTTGCACTGAAAAATTCAATTACAACCTAATGGCTGAATCTACGTACGTGCTTAAATTTTGCACGGCAATAGCATTTCCACGCTTTCATGTATCTACTTTCTTGTACTACATCAATTTATTTATTTTTTCAGTACTACCGCATCACGGTATGAATATATGCAAACTCCCATTTATTACACTTAATTCCACTTATTTTACGCTCTCAGTGATTTAATGTCAGCGACAGTACATAAATTTTCAAGGAAAAATATCAAACTAGTAGGCGCTAAGATGAATACAAGCTTAAATTGCTGTGGATGGAAATTTATTCCTTTATAATAACTCAAGCCCAACCGTACAGCTCCCCATAAACGTGCTTGCATGAGCTGTTAAAAGATGTTTTTACCTTTAATACCCGTGCTCTCTGCAACGAAATTAACGTTGTGTACTTATAACAGTGCAAAAATATAGCAATCCGAACAGCAGGAAATTAAGAAATATTCAGTTGTCAGTGATACGTAAATCCTTTCTCCGGAAAAGATTAACCTCGTGCACTCGTGTTATTAGCCATATAGTGTGCCACAAAAAATATCTGAGAACCACTGCCCCTTGATCCAGAATCAACTCATCTTGCCTACACTCGAATATGCTAACAGGGTTCTCAATATACAATCAACTAATTATTATAATTATACATTAATGATTGTATTATTCATGACAATGTTTAAATTATACAGAAAATTTAAAACAAACTACTTCCAACAGTATAATTATTGGTTGTCAAATTTAAGGTAAAATATTAGGGAAGATATTTCAAAGTCCCTAATGATGGTGGAATGACAGCACTTAAGTACCGATAGCCACAGGAGCTTGAAAATGTACAAATGGCTGAGGAGCAAATTATATTAGTTGAAGAATTGATTAAATTTACCACCCCAAAGTCAAGTGAGTACCTTATACAGCCCTGTATATATTGCAATAGATGATTATGGCAGATATACATTTCTAGGTGTGATTCAACGCCTTCTAAGTTTTAGAATTTCACTATAACATTTAACAATATTATTCGCGAGTTCTCTTCTGATGAGCCACTTCCATATTGTAATTGAATGCAGACCTCTTAACTTGCTCTCCATGTAAGGATGTCCTTCGTGGTCAGTTATGAATTCTGAAATATGATGATGCTTCTGCTCTTTTGCCACAAACTTGATGGTTCGTCTGCCTACTTTCTGCCAATTTCGAGTAATGCTAACGAAACGCAATCATTGTGACATCCAAGACGCCAGAAGCAGAAGTTTATACACACATTGTCTCATATAAATAATAAGGTATGTACACATTTATTCCTTGTAATAATGAGGGTTCAAACTTTAAGACGTTGACCCTTTGGAAAGTAACGCACTTCTTTCTTTATACATCAAGGCTTGTAGAGTATAATGTATTCTACAAACCTTGCACTACAGAATCTTTATTGTGAACACGCCAGCGTCTTATTGTTTAAGAAATGTCCTTCGAAAAGCATCCTAGATTTAATTTGCCAGGCTTGTATCATCTAACGAAGATATGGTCATGTCAAATCAAGTTACAACAACATGTACCACTCAAGCCGAGTTGTGCATAGTTCACACGCTTAATGATCTCTTGATTAAGCATGACGCATAGTTCATATGAATAAAATAAAAAATCCACAACAGATGATGCATGCAATATTGGAAATAACCAAACTAAGGTTAATAACTGCGGTAGATCGTAGGCAGCTCTTTGTGTTAACTTGCAAATTAATTCACTGAGTTTCTTCACAGCCCAGCGTGTTGTAAATGCACAATCACACCAAATTGTGTTCTCAGTTTTGTCTCGAAAGTAGAGGTACTTTACAACGTCTGTATTCCAAGTCTATTTACAAACCATGTTCATTATTAGGCCCGCATGCTAGCAGTGACTACCAACGCCGGGAGATAAGAACATTTCAATACCGCAACTACAGTTGTAGTAGTTTGTTTGAAATATAGAAACGTTGAAATCAAAACTATGTACTTCAACTTCCAAGACAGATAACTATAGATTTGGGCGACATGGACTTATTGTGGACATTCAGAGCAACAGAGAGAGAGAGAGAGAGAGATCAGACAAGCATTACGGGTGGATTGTTCGCCTAAAACACGTCGTTACATTCACCTAAAAACAAAACTATTTATTAAGTTTACTTACTACAAGAAGGCTGTACATAATGTGCTTCCCAAACCAAACCATCCTTGTGGAGTCTATTCGAATATATTTTCGCATGCACGACAACAGTAAATGATGGGCATTCGTGGGTAGCACATACTACCTTTGTTATTAACAAAGCTCGCAATAAACACGTCTGGATATTTTAATAATATCGAGCATGTTCTCAGGATCCGCTCTGGTGACATTGCATATGCACAAGGACCTAGTTACCATAACTAAGGTTGTGCGTGGACATAACGCCGATGCCAACGACGTCATTTAAAAGGATGTCAAGAGAGAATCTTTGCGCTCCAATCCACTTCTATATAAGACTTTATGGTGGTTGGTATAGTGGATGATGCTAACTACGAAAAGTTTTTCAAAGAAAATCACGAATGAGTCTGTTCACTTCAACTGTTTTGCTTCATTTCTCCTTGTACACACATTTGATCAACGTATTATTTGTAGAATGTTATTCAAAGGACAAAACCGTTCTTCCATTCTCTCTATTAAGTATATCCACGACGAGATCAAAAGCCATATTGCCGTCCGGAATGGAAGCGATAACCGTAAGGTTAAATTGTAAGAGGTTCCCAATGATATTTCTTTATCTTTGATTTCACTTATAACTGCTATGTACGAAGTTATTAGTTGGAGGACAAAACACTGGAAGTTACGGAAGGATCGAAAAATTCTGACAGTTTTTACTGTATGCTACATTGGAAGAACAAAGGATTATTTCGTGAAAGAATGGGTATGTACATGTCCATGTACAATATATATGTATAATATACCTATGTAGCTTTGATACTGCACTTTGCGTTATTTAAAACACACCCTAGGCTCGACAGCATAATTTTTTGGTTCAAAAAGAAAACACAGTAAATCTGATATTGCAGTGCCAGGTTTGAAACTGCAAGTAACTATAAAGTTGACAACCTACTCAAATACTGACATTGTAAATTAAATACATAATTTCGTTGGTGGTGGCTAAATTAAATTTCATAAATTTATGTAATACACGAAGCGAGTATGACCATTAAATACATACATGCATTAGTTAATGCAATTAATGTAAATAATCTTATTTACGCACATTCTTGTTCATTTTGCTTGTGATTTTAGTATTTATGTATGTTATTGACACTTAAAAAGCAAGTATTAAAATGCACTTGATATGGAAGACTAAAAGCGATTACTACATATTTGTGCGACCTGTCATCGTGGAAACGGAACTTAAGAAACCTGTTACATACCAAAATCGAGGCAGGAATGTCCTTATTCGGTGGACGCAGGAATTAAAAAATTGAATCCAACTACACAAGTCACGGGACTACTTGAAGTTGTTTGAGAGGAATTCAATTTGGCATTAAAAGGTTGATGCATTGAAGAGTATTAGAGCAACATATACATGTCAGAGCTTCATAAAAGGTTAAGTAACGTTGATATGCAAATATTTTCGCCAATATAGGCATAATTATCAGAAATAAACGTGACCAGGGTAAATTCTGTGTAAACAGATATGCTTTTATGAAGACAACATATTTGGTTGAGGAAACAATTTCGAGGCTCGTGTGGCTGACGTTTACGCGCTTTCTGGTATTACTTGACGTTTCGAAAACTTGAACTTAATCTACTACAGATATAACCTTGTGTGTCTGGGAGTTCTTGTGAATAAGAAATCTAGACTTAACCTGCTTGTATCACCTTTGAGGCTGAGGCTTTCGTTTTTAGCCGGAGTTTCAGGGTAGCTTATGAATATAATACAAAATATTTTCGCATAATAAATAAGCATAGCGTTGAGTACTAGTGTATCCGTTTGGGTACAATTACTCGATGAAACGGATTTAGCTGCTGTGCATACTCAAACTTTAATGCTGTCTTGAAAGGAGGTGGCGTGCTCTTAATAAGAATGGAATTACGGATGAGTGCCACGAGGGAAGTCGGCGGTTGTACTTATAAGAAGACACTCCATTAGTATGGTGGGGATGCTGTATGTGCTGGTCTTTACATAGATACATATGTGTTGAATGTGCAAAAACGTCTTGAGACTCGCTTTATTGTTAGACATTACATGTAACTTACGTCTTTATAACTCTATTATCGACCAACAAAGTTGATGGATAAACTTGCACTTTTAATGTGGTAGAACGATTCTGGGACCTTGTCGGCTCCAAGAGCCGTTGAAAATGAGCTATTGACTTGCTTTTGTGTATATTCTGTGGTATACATGTAAAAGTAATTACATGCAATAGTAATGGTGACGTCCATTGCTTTTGATATACCTCACTCTGTCGGTAAACCCTATTTTGTGCTTTTAAAGAGAGAAAATGCTTGGGTATGACGATGATATTATATACATATCATTATTATAAGCAAACTATTGTAAAGTTGAGCAAAATGCGAAGGCGTACTTTGATGATACAAGGTGTTAACTATCTAATTAATTATGATTATAACCGAAACTATAGCTATGTATTGTACCATTAGCATTATACCAACAGTGTATACTCAACATAGAAATATTTAAAGAAAAAAGGATGCACAGTAGCAATAGGCAAACTGCAGTCGTTGCACCGGTGCATAACACAAATGTAAAAATTGATGGAACATTTTACCACACTGAAAATTGAAGCTTCGTTTGGCTAGAAAATAATATATCATCTTTACGAACCTCATACTAAGATTTAAGAAGGTACTTGATTTTTCAATATGATACTCCACAATATGCTATGTTACCCATATATCGAAAGTGAACGTTTGAGTCAATTAAGTTCCCATTCTCTAAGGAGTAAACTAAGGAGTAAGCTACTGATAATGAAGTTTCAAATCACACACCATGCTGCATAAAAGCGATGGTTTTAATTGTCAACAATTAAGGTATATCCAAATGAACCTTCTGCCATGTAGATTTATGCTCATAAAAGAATCCTTTATCATAAGTGGCATACGCAATAGAACAGGTTTCAGCTACTTGCAGATGGTTAGTGACAGCCACATAGCATCACAATTTCATCTAATTACCAAGGATTCATAAATTTTACTGCTTCAGCACCCGATAGTATATTTTCACACTCCTTTATTGGTCTAATGAATAAGATCAGTCAATAAATTTTCTCCTGCTTACTCACAAACACATTAAACTGCAGTAACCACTATTTGTCTTCCTTGAGAGATCAAACCCACGTTTCAAAGTACAGCTCGGTAGCCAACGCACAAATATGCATTGCAAAGAGTATCGGAAAGCAATTATGGGTCCAAATATATATATACGATACACTCAAAATAGGAACCTAGATTAAAGAAAATAACGATGTTGTTGGTATAAATGAGCATGAAATCACAGAAGTTTTGCTGAATTTGTGGGGTTTGTTATTTGCAAAGGCTTGTTATTAGCAAACGTACGCCATGACCGATAAATGACTAGCTCAGTATCATGAATCCAAAAGTTAATATAAGTCAATTTCAAGTGACAACCTGGATGCTTTTATTGCTCCTTTTATATTCTTTAGCATAATTCTTGCTGTGTTTTCATCTTTTAAAATAACATCGATGTTAATAAATATGAATGTGTTTACTTCACATCCGTATCCCAATCGTAAACCTCGCTACTGATACTAGATCTTTATGAACATACACGGTGCATGAAAAGCATTGTCAAAATTGTCTACTTTGTGGATGGGGTTTACTCCATAAACTATTATGTGAGTTTTATGCCAAACACTTTTTCACATAGTGTATAATAATATCAAAGAGTGTGAGCCAACATTCGACTAAAAAATCTATTTGCACTATAGCTATATACAACCTGAGTATTTTGTAACCACCACTCACTACATTGTACTCACGATCATTCACATCCGATTGACACTCTATTCTGTCATATATAATAAATAAAACACCCGTTATCAAAAGTTATTGAAGTATAGCTCATACAAATATATGGTTGGATATTATATGTTATCTAGATGCATACGACTTTTTTTTATGTTTTATTGCAATGGTATGGGTTAAATAATCGGAGTTCATCAAATGATGTAATCCTGATACTTAATGGATGTATTTGGCTCTGCAGCTTCTTGTAAATACGATGAAAACGATTGTCAACCCTATCTGTCGTAATTTCTTTTTTTGTTGAACTTTTTCATACCAATAAATAATTGATCTTCAATCATAACGGAGCTTCATCATTTTTTACCTCTCTTAACTCCGCGGACTCCGTGGGTTCAATATCAAATCTCATGGGTTCCCGAAATATGCCCACAAGCTCCTTTCACGAAGGGGCTCAATTTTTGAACTAAACTATATTTTTACATGCTACGTAATCAGTATTAAGCAATACTTTAAGTAGATTGGTGTAATGGCGTCTTGTGATGAATACATATGTATTTATATAATTTCAATACCGGAATTGAAGTGCTTGGTCTTTCGTAGATCGTATTGATCTAGTATATCGGGTAAGACGCTCTAAAAGAGTTTTTTCAGTTGACGTAAGTAAACAACGACTGGGGAAATCTTGTTAATGGAAACTTCTCCATAAGCTCGTTTCTTCTTCTGTATTATGATTACTGATTACCTATTTACTCTGTCCATTAGGCTATACACAAGTGTTGCATTAATATCCCCAGCACACCAATATTATAAATACAGCCAACATCAGTACTGCATTAAGTATTCTTTAAGAATATCAAACAATTTGTAGTTACGACAGCGTATGTAAAAATGCCTTAAAGAAGTTTAAGCATGTATATTACGGCTTGGAAAAAGTGCTCAGAAAAGCAGCTGAGGAAACATTTGAATAAATCTGCCTCTATGCCAGTTCACGGGACTATGAAAAAACCCGGCTTTTTATTTAGTTTCCTTATTAAAGTCCATACACTACTTATATAAAGGATGAGAGGGTACAGGAGATAAAGAAACATTTGAAAGACAACATCTTTTCTCAGAGCGAACTTTTAAGACTATGCAGTAGTATAGAGTTAATGGTTGTGTGCTATGTGCACGTATGTTGGATACGAGTAGCAGTTGTTTTTGAGTATATCAATGCTCTATGTAAACCTCTCATGGCACTTAATACATGGCTAGCAATTCTTATCGTAGTATTAAATGGATTTGGTGGTATCGTTCGATCTATTTTTAAGCACGTGGTTGACTTGAAGCAAGATGTTCCGTATATGCAAATGAATAGTGCGGGGGGAATATCAGTTTGTGCTTGTACTTAGCATTGTGTAAGCTTGAACTCATTTCTTATTCTTGACTTTCAAGTCAGTACATTAGGAAGAACACTATTTCCCTCAAGAAAAAAATTCCTCTTTTCGAGCATCTCTCAATTAAAATTTTGAGATAAGCCCCAAACTGTGGTGAACTTGCGAGAAACCATTTTGGAATAGAAGGGGCTACGAGAGTTAAAATGCGTGAGTTTGTAGGAGGCAACCACTGACTTCGAAGACTTCTCTACGAAACACAGTATCTGTACAGTATCTAAATACAATAAGAACTGAAGATCTTTCTCTGTAGACATTGAAATATGTGTAGGGACACCTTTACACAAATGAAGTCTTGGAATAAAATGTGTCTCAATTAAAACCCAGCATTAGAGAGCTACAAAATAATGAGCTGATGATGGCTCTAATGATGACCACATGACAATAATGAGGATGATAAATGATAGAGGAAAAGGACAGACCATTACTGTGCTACAAGTGCAGCATTAAACGAACAAGAAACATAACACGGGAGACGACAGCAGCTATTATGTATATGCAAGCCGAGCACTGCACTGTACATCTACATACTTCGGAGCATCTTCAAAATCAGTCTTGTGCACATGAAACAGAAAGAGAATTGCTCTCTTAATGGGCTACACGTGAAGGTGTGATTGGAATTTGACCAAAACGGTTCTACATGCTTCAATAGTCACATTATACAAGTCACAATGAGCATAACGAGCGTTTACAAACAAAAAATCCAATGTGCTTCTTCTTCCTTATTTCTGCACAGCTTTCAATACCTATCTCTGCAACACTATGCGGTGTAGTCACACAGATTAGGGATCACTATCCCTCTTTTTATACACTTGCGGTAATGAATGTAATCTAATCACACATATTTACATGCAAATACGTTGCTATCAAAAGTTACAACTATGAGGCTTCGTTTCATTTTACCTCAATGGTAATCCACCGTCTTCCCACTGATCGCATCATTAATATGTAGTTACCATAGTGTTAACTTCAAGAGTATAATTTGTACCTACGAATACTTTTGGTCTTGTACGCACGTTTATGTATTACCATTCTCATTCAATCCTCGTTCCAATGCAAGTGTACTCGTCAAGTTGAAGTGTTTGTAACGTACACGAAAGGTATAAAGTGATTGCAGATGTCTGAATTCATGTAGAAACACTTGTAAGCAAGTGTCAGAGACGTCTTCGAAAAACAGTGTGGTCGGAGCTTATGCACATATGTATGTTTGTAGTACATACATATGTAAGTTGCATAGTGCAGTAACGCATGTTTGCAAGGTAAACATCTATGCGTATGTATAAAAGTCTCATAGTACGTATGCGTACACCAGTAATAATTACAGAATTGTCTGGGCCGTGGAAAAGCTTAGTTTGCATTTTTCAACAAGTAATGATCGATTGGTTATAATGGACCATGGAAGAACAAAGGAAATGGCGTCGTGAGGTAAATTTTGTTGACTACGTTCTCTCTTGCAGTGAGCTATATGGAGGGCTACATGAATACAGTTAATAAGAGGTAAAACTCATTCATTTTATAGTTACTTTGTCAGCTTATAGACAGATGCTTGCATTAAGGAATACGAGAGCACAGAAGACAGTTTCAAAGAGTGTATTCGGTCGCAAACGTCAAATTCAGCTGGCAACTATTATTGTATTAATGCCATATAGATAGTTATATAGTAATCTTCACGTATTATCACATATACTGGACGTAATTTCCTATCTCATGTAGAAGTTGGTAACAGAGACTCTACTGGATAAAAGACTATTGTCTAGGGTTCGACACGGTTATTCACTTTCTACAAGTCATCATCATGGAAAGGGTTTAGAAGAGCCGTGCCGTAAGTAATTCGTGTTCCTGGAATACGTGTAAGGTATAATATATCCATCTTTGCCTACGCACTTTTGCGTAAGTAGTAACTTATTAAGTGCCTATAAAGTCCTGGTATTAACTATGTACCTGTGTAGTAGCAATTATGGAAATTTAGAAATTTCCACTCATTAATGGATATTTTGGTCATCCACGTGGAGACTATAAAAGGTGAAGCTCCTCACGTTTTTCCCAGTGTTTATACGGGAGAGGAATCTAGGTCTAACATTAAAAATTGAAACCTGCGTCCCCATGGAGTGACATCTTTAAGAGGCTACCCACTCCACCCCCGCTAGCACAACTTTTTCTTCAGGAAGAAATCAAGAACACACGTACACAAGTATAGTATTATACTGGCTCTCGAGTCTCGTTCCAAAGTTTTCCTTCCTGTGTTCACCATGTAAAAGCCATATTCTAGACCTCTCTTCCAGTGTGTACTCTGAATGAAAAGGAGAACTTGCCTCCACCGATTCAGAACAAGACCGATTGTGTTCAGAAGTTACTTTCATTCACTTTCTCCCTCGCCTCGCCGTTTACTTCTCACTTAAACTTTTTTCTTGCCTCACAATAGATGCTTATATTTCTGTTGTTCCTGAATACAGTTACTTAGGAAGTTATGATATTTTGTGCGTACGGAAAGTTCAAAATTTATTATTGTCTTTGACATGAGAAAGGAAACTATACGGAACGTTACAGAAGTATAACAAGTGGCATGAAGTAATGGGGCTAATGTGAGATTGAACTACAAGTAATATTAATCAATGTAAGTCCGTATAGCTGGTGTCATAATTTACGGAGCAACATTTTACAATAGAAGTTCTAACAGCAACCGTAACTATAATAGCAGAGAGCAGGATTGAGAAGTATAAGAATAATAAGTGGGACAAACCTCATAATTGCTAGAGTGTTGTTTCCACTGATTTTCACAGGCTTTTGCTGTCAAACAGACATATTATTGCCGGAATTCTTGCTTTCTATATATAGTCTACGCACGCAGAAGATAAAGCACACGCACTGCTATTGATGAGGCCTATTTACAAAAAAGAGTGACATGCTCCAGCACGTCTTCCTGGCATTATACCTCCTTATATTATCTCTCTCTCTCTCTCTTTGTGGGTATAAAAGATTTAGCATGGACAATAAATATCAAGCTTTATGCCTCTAGGCAAACATAGGGACTGAGCGTATAAAATGTGTCATAAACATGTCAGAAGATTCATATAAAGCGTTCAACGGGGTTTCAATATTATTGAGTCGAATCTCAAGCAACTGAATCCGACGACTCTTCTCTTCATTTCCTTCATGCCGCATTCATTTAAAGCAACTCATATGAGAACGATAATTTTGTCCTCGCACAAATTGTCCAGCCATTACACGTGTTCCGCAGTCACGCAGTCACTTTTACTTTCATAGTGGGTTCAGCATACCAACAGGAAACAAAGAATGAACGGTGTTCAAACTTTTGGTTTTGATAGCAAGGGATCGTAATAGTCCTGATGAGAAACAAATTTTTTGCTTAAGTACATTTAAGACTTTACACGACCTCCAATGAATTCCCGAATGACAATTATAATGACAATTAAAGATCCTTAATGGCTTGTTACATATGCATCTATTTCAGGTTCAATGATACTAACTATTGGTAGATAGAGGCTTTGACTGTATAAGCTCAAGGAAGGTTCAACAGTAATTGCTATTTGAGGCTTTAACTGTAGCAACTACTATTTGGTATCAAAAATGACTATCAGAAATGGCAACTTTAATATTGCTATGTTCAATGGTGCATAAAGGACAGGGGAAAGTAAAACTGTTCAGTCACCTTTAAATTTGGCCTCATTTTACAAATGAGCATTATTGCCAAAGAAGTGCAGCATGTATTTCGGGTTGATAAATGAAGCAAAAGTAGTAAAAAACCCTCATAAATACATGCCACTACTGCCATAAGTACACTATAAATTGAACAATACCGGAGTAAAAGTTTTGGCTAAAAAGACCACTTCTCTCTTGTTCATCACTCTTCATCACACCCACATTTCTAAAAACATGAAACTAGAAAAAGATTATATTATCATATCTATAGGAGACCTGTCGTAGGAGTTTATTAAATATTCAGTAAAATGTAGTCGTAAATACAAGAGAACTGTTAAGTTTTTACGAAAATTTATAACTCCTTAAGAATATATGCATATGCCAACCAAATCTTAATAAAATTCATTTTTAGACAAATTTATGGGTTTTCACGCTCTTCCCTTACAGTAATGTGATAGAACCATCCTGTTTAACACTTAAATTTGTTTCCTTTTATCCCCTCATGTCAACAGAAAAGGTAAACGATTTTATGAGAGTGGAGCGCGAAAACAACAAAAGCAATAACAAAAATAATCCCTTTGCTATAAAAGCTCATGTGTGTAAGTTACATTCAAACATACATAACTACATACATAATTACATAGCTTTACTTAGTTCTGTATACTTCCATGAGGTAACGTCAGGCTTGCATGATCGGTAGGAGCGTCGAAGTACTGAGGATGATGACTGCTTTACCATCTCCCAGTGGTTCTATTTCACTCTGTCACAAAGGTTCAGTTACTCGAATTGTGCTCCTGACGTTCTTTTGTATCATGTAGGTGCTATCAATGAGAAAATGCTTATAGTAGCCCCGAAGTTTTGCTGCTACGAGTTATGCGAGGGTTATGTCGTGGCCTTTGGAGTTTTTTAACTTATCTCATCCTAAATCTTCTTGCATTATCCGATTCCTGTATGTGTGTGTGGCATCGCCCATAAAGTAATTTAATGCCACACACTCCACCCGCACTGATTTTCTCAACTCACTCCTTACTGTTCTTCCGATCAACTTTGTTCTTTGAGAGGAGTCGTGCACGCAACACAAACTACGTAGATAGAAACTTAGAGTAACGATAAACGTTGTAAAAGATCAACAGAATCTAATTAAATGATGTTCTCGCATCCCGCAAATACTATAGGCAGTAGTAGCTTTGGATGTTCAAGTGGTGGATGAAAATACGAGAGCATGTAAATAATGTATTTCATTCAAAATTTTCATATCTTTATTGTGAGTCCCTTCTGCGTGATAGGTTTGGAGCCGTAATGAAATGTGCGTGAACACGTAAAGTGCGTGTACCACCAAAAACTTTATTATCAGGAAAAGTGTATATAAAAACTCTTCAACAACGTTTGAATCATCACGTAAAGAGAGTCTGGGGAGGAAAACTGGAAAATACAATGAGAACGCAATTTTTATATTACATTTGAGTATGAAACGGGTACCCGGTTCTCATAAAAAATCTACACACAAACTTGCAAACCATCGTGTTCCTAATAAAAAAGTTGCATCCTCTTGTGGGGAATTCGGATGCTTGAAGATAAGGGCACTGGAGCAGGCTACACGTGTCAATGGATTTACATTGATCAATATAAATACAAAAAACACTTAATTATATTCAGATACCCCAAATATTTCATGGTGTTAATATATCTCAAAACATATATAGCCAAGGCTAAAATTATTTCATGCTAATATATTTCAGGATCTAACCATCAACTGTTCCAAGAGGGCATGCTTGTAGTTTGTAGTATTCGGTGTATCATCACATAATGATAATGTATATATATAACTATATAAATACTACATGTAATGTAACTATGAGTTACTTTACATGTCTTATTAGTTTTTCAATGGTATGTATATATACTCTTTTACAAAGTACACAAAAATGTTGAAGGATCATCTACGCGCAGTGAAATAAAAAGTTTGTACAGCAAAAGCAATTAAATACGCAACTCACACACTTTTAGGTACTTGCAAAACGCTTGAAGAAGAAATTATCATGTGAATTGCTTGGGCCGGTATTATTATTATACACGGAAAAATCTCAACAATGGATTCTAATCTTCCTGATTATATAGCACACACCATTAACATATTATCGACTGAGAACATTAGCCTATCTCTGCGGTCTTGGAGAGGTTAATACTTTCTCATTCTTAAGAGTGCCCATAATAGAGCCGCACAGCATGATAACTTTTCATTGGCAAAATGTCCAATTATTTATACTTATAATTATGACTCTGCTCCAGAAAGTGCGTGGGTGTCAGGGAATTTGCATATTACACAGAACAAGTACGATTCTCATCTCACTTTCCTACTTATTCCCCTATGATAATTTCTTTATAAGACATTACCTCTCTGAGATTGAGTCTATTTGAATATAGAGGCATGAGGATCTTGTATATATAATGTTATGAGCCCCATCCTCCTTCTGCCAATTAATTTTTCAATTTTGAACGCTATACGGTCTTCTAATAATGTACATATATTCTTTCTCAAACTTAACCTTTTGATTTACCTCTCAAGAAATATGATTAATAAAAAAAGGAAGACCGCAAAATTTCTTAAAGCTCCACTAAAACAAAACTTATTCCGACCTGTCATACTCTTTAAACTTATAGTTAAGCCTCGAACCTCAATATTTCACATTCTGCTGTTACCAATAGTTAATCCTGATAAGTTAAATTGCCACGGGCTTCCTGAATGAATCGGTTCTCAGAAGCTGAAACCACTTTTGAACTTTAATTTCAGAGCATGTATACATTGGGATCATGCCATAGAACCCAAAACTACCTAATTCATAATGCGTAATAACATGCTACTAAAATTACATTTTTTAGTGATTACACTTTGAGAGAAGTTACTCCCGCAAGAAAAATCCTCAATATACATTTCCATTGGTGCAAAGTTGTGAAACTGCTAATTTTTTTCAGGGAAGCTCTTCAAGCAATGATATTCAAGTTTCTTACCAACATCATCATAATTAAGCTATCTCCTAATAATTTCAAGTTCTTCATGGCACAGAGGAATTTCATGAGTTTTTTGTGCGTATTTTTTGCGGAATATGCAATTCTGCATCAGCCCTGAACCAACATGTCTTATCTGACTGATTCCGGGGCATGAAGCTTAATTAAAAGTATAATAAGAACCAAGTATTTGCAGGCAGTGAAATCAACTCAATCGTATCATCAATAATGCTCAAAAATGTTTTATTCTTTCTTCACCAAGAAATACACGCCTGCTAATATTTCCGTTTTTACAGTTCGTCCCTCAAGGCCGCCGAGAAAACGCTTCAAAGAACGTTCTTTTAATCCAATCCGTATATATTTTGTGTTGTTCAACTTATCTTGTTCAATTCAACTATCGTATACACACTGTTCCCTTCGTACAGTTGTTTCAAAATCACATTATATAATTATATATACCTGTGTATATATGAATATGTCATACAATATGTTTACAGGTACAAGGGCAATGATTGTTGAATAATACATAAGAAGTTCAACCAACCGTGAAAAATAGGCGTGAAGAACACTCACCGTTGGTATTACACTAATTTTTCTTCAGCGGCGGCATCAGTCAAACAATTGCATGAGTATAATAAACGATACAGATGGTGATGGAATTCAAGAGACACAAATATTGAATGTTATTAGGGGACTGAAAATGCAAGGCTCGTAGAACTGGTGTATCAATATCAATAATACGAGCTACATTCTAGTAATTTATTTGATCGAATTCTGGGAATTCATTTTCTGTCTATATCGCATGTTAGCATCAAAAATAAAATTAACTTGATTATTTGTTTTTAAATTACTTATAGTGTAAGTCACAAATCTTTTAAATGCAGCCTGAAACCTCTCTTTGCTATATTATTGTCAGCTATTGTACAGTTTTGATGAGTGGCAAACTTGATTTATTGCCACTGAATTATTCAACGTAGAAATCATTCCATTTCCAATGCGGATTGCACACATGGAGGCGAGATGGATAGTTTGGCATTAATAGCGCGTAATTGTTATTATGAGACGAAAATTGCGGCAATCGGGGAGTAACTGACAACATAACGATGAGTTAGTACCCCGGCAGTGCCTATTCTTCTCAATTCGGCACGATTTTAAATTTCCGGTACTCATACAACTACTTATTTCCCTTTATAGTGTTCCCACGCAGAAATATATACAACCCAGAATTCCATATATTTATTGACATGAGACTTATCGGGATATAAAATGTTCTACAGGTATTTCTAAGCTTACGGTGCCTTTTTGGTAACACCCGGTTTATGAATAATGGAAGGACTTTGGGAAATGAACCGCAGGATGATCGACAAGTGCTTTATTTCTGGTAGAGGAAGCTTTTTACCACTGCGACATGAACTTACATACCTGCCGCAGAAATAATCTTTGGCTTTAGTGTATTAACTTGAACAGTACCGGGGGTGAGTTTCAAGATATAGATCTAATATATATTGTAATGAAAATTATGTTAAGTGTAAGTATCAGACTTTCCAACTTACCTTGACTGGCGGTTGTTCGTTCACTTGAAGCACCTTCTTTAGGTATTTTCACGTTGAAGGAATCAAGTCTGAAGATATATGTATCGTGAAAATTTCCATAGGGTAAGAAGTGAGTCTAGACAAACGATCGTATTAGGTAGAATCTTGTGTTAATCCAAGCAGAAAGATGACGATGAAAAATCGCGTTGGAGACTACGCGTAGAAGAAAGCGCACGTAGCAAGTAAACATTAAGTGTGGTGGAAGTGTTAGCTTGAATACATGTTTTGAAGCACATTTTATGATTCTGGGGCCAGTATGCAGACAACTAAGTTTTTGCTTGAAATGTTTTGGTATGGTTTTGCAGCAAACATCCCGTCAGGGTTCTTTGAGAGTTTAAGCTTATGTATATCTTAAAATACGGGTAAATCTCTGCACTGGACAAGGGTTAGGGACATATAATTATATAGCGCTTTCTCTTAACGCATGTAATGGTCCTGGTCCAGACAAGCCAATATCTTTATGGGGGTAATCAGTGTATGTAGGAGGAAAGAAACAGCTTTGTTGGATTTGTCCTAGGTTTACAACGACAATCAACTTTGGGAAAGATCTCAAGTTCAATCCTAAACTTTGGAATTACTGCGGTTCGTATTACTTTGAGTGGTCAGAGAACAAGAGAAACTTAAGTAGTAGTCCAAACTAAGCGGAGGAACAACTGATACTGAGTCAGTTCGACTGACTTATTGTTTGGCGTTTAGCAAGCGAACGGGTAACAAAGTTCTTGGCCAATTTCAGTTACCTGCAAATTTATGGCAAGATCAGTAAGCACTAATACTAGTATCAGGCGGAACTTTTTTTCTTGTGGTCTTTTAAGTGTCTTTATTTGGCGGAAATGTTCCCTTGGAGGGCTATGCCTACCATGTAATTAGAACAAGAAGTTGAGGAGAAGGAGAGAAAATAGCCCAGATGAATTAAAAAAGGCTTTTGACGCGACAAGAGTTTTCTTTACCACCTCTGGGACTGACAAACTTGAGTGGCCGACTGTTGACTGACTGTGAGTTCTTTTCACTTGTACAACTCAAATAATTTCTAAACGGTTGGGTGAAGAAGAGCCGTGCGAACGTCTTTACTGCTGTCACTTTATTACTAAGTAAGTACCACACTGTGTGTATACAGGAGATGTTGTTTCCATGTCTAACGAACCCCTTCGAACAAGACAGAGTATATACTACTACTGTTTATCAATGTAATATGTTCAACACATAGTAACAAATAGTAGTAGGTAGATGGTTACAGATAATGAAAGTGGCTAAGCACGAATGTCTTGTTGCAAATTTTAAAGGAGTAAAAGGGTTGTTGTTCAGCAGTCAGTGGAGTAACGTTTGAATCTATGGAGTTGTATGGGCAAAATACGATACTCGATACAGGTTGAGTGACGAGCGCAGCTGGATGACTGGGATAGAAGAACTAACAACTGACTGTGAAGCCTCTCTCTCAGACTCCGGAGGAATACAGGAGAGTAAACGTACGCTGACAAGGAGTTTCTCTTCTGCAGCACGTGGAATATGGTAGATTTCGGAGTTCGCCCATCCGCTCCGTTCTCTCTGTTCCCCTCAGCTCAAGATCCTCTCCTATGTATATTATGCTACGTGCTACGGAGTGGCTACAACTATGAGATTGTTTCTTAAACTATTTCTGCCCTACAGTAGCTACTTAGGTTAGTGTTCACTGCAAACACTTCTGTGTTGCTCACACAGTTTTTTTAAACAAACCCATGGTTCTGATGTTATATACGTGTGAATCATTGCAAATTTAAACTTGGAAATGAACTCTCAATTTAGGCTGCATAGGAGTATACGAAGTATAGATATTTCCTTTCTGCTGTGGGTTGTGAAAATAAAATTCAAAACAATCGTCCATGGCATAACTTACAGCTAGTTAGGTCTGAGTAATTGGTTTATTTGTATAAGAAAGTCACAAATCATAACAGAACGGTCATGTAATGCATTATAAGGTTGAGAAATTCTCCGTTTTCAACGAACCGCACGTGGCATTGTGTAATGGAAGAAGTGCTAATATATATGAATCATATACTACTAGAAGTGCTGAGTTCCCGTTCAAGACAAGGATATGGAAGTGAAAATTGGTCTGTTTTGAGAGATGTTGTAACTTTCTGTCAGCTCATCTGCCATATAATACTTGTTGGTTATAAGAAGGCGAGCAGGTTAGCGAAACATGCCCATGGATTTGTTCACACGGTATTTACGAACGCGTTGAGGAAGACAAATGCTCCACTCAATTAGAAAGATCACGGGGGGAGGATGCGAGCCAGAATCAACTCAAACAACAAATTCAAAATATCTTCTCAATTCAACTATACCACACATGCACGTGTCTTCCCCCACCATTAAAGTTGGCCACACTATTAACTAGTCAATTCTAAATGTCTCCATAGCTTACTTCTTAAGCAGGTCCCCAACGAACTTTGAATCTATTCCGACCATGTGTAGCCAATCTGCTCACCCATTTAGTGCTTTCCTGATTTGTCAAACTGTATTTTTAAAGAATAATATCAGCTATTTGACAGCTACATATACCCACAAGCACGCACGGAACCGTGTGACAGGTAAACAGGGTGAGTCTCATTCGTTATATATAGTAATACATCATATATAATATTGTCGTTACTTTTTGATTTGATATCTAAAATACTCTATCTGTATATTGAAAACAGATATACACGCAAACGGATATTTCGGTAATAAAATGCGTACGGGTTCCAAGTAAATTTCTTTCAATGACAGTATTCACTCGACACAAAACCTAATGAAATACATCATTTATCAGTATCAGCAAAACGTTCAGCGTTCTAGAAACTACAAAACGAATATGCAAAGATACGCATATTCTTCTGCAAATTGCCGAACGAATGTACAAAGTTACGCATTTTCTGTAAATTACAAATACGCATACTCGTTATGTAATTTGAGATGTTTAACTATGCGCTATCAAATATTATACACGCACATCAGCTGGATGTAATGTACAGTTTGCAGTATTACGCAGGTATCATTTAGTGGTCCGACACTTTTGACAGATGACTTTTCAATCTTGCTGTCAGCTGGGCATGCTTTCTGCTCCAAATACATGAACGCATCTTTCTTGTATTGAATGATTCACATGTAATCCGTATTTTTGTTTGCTGTTTGAACCCCATATCGAATAATTATGTTCGTTCAGATAGAAGTTGGAGGTTAACCTGGTTTTACTGTTTGCAGCACATCTTAATATTATTAGGCAGCAGAATTGTATCAGTTATTTTTTTCTCGTGCCAATATCAGCATTAGTTCTGCTTTGATTCTGGATCAACAGGAAATAAATTATAATCATTAATTTCCGAGTGTTTGCATGCAAAATACTAACTTTAAGCTGACACCATTTGGGAATCGCACTATGAAACATGTTTCTGCCTACCGACTTTAGTATAATACACAAATTTATAACATATGAATATGTATGTCTATAGCTGTTTACCTTATTGCCAGACGAAAACACTATACCCTTATGAATTAGCACTTGTGTATGCATCATATCATCATTCAAATTGTTAACAATAGGTAACGTATGATTGTGAAACTGGAATTTCCTGCAGTAATTCTTAAAAATAGTAACTATAACAAGAAAAGTAACCACACATATATTTTTAGTTTGTTTCGTAGCGTCTGTTTACGAACTGATCTACATTACCACACAAGCTAAACATGTGTAGCATGAATGTACTGTGAACACCACAATGTGACTAAACACGCATGAAGACAGTAAGTTTGTACCGGCGGAAGTTGCAATTTGCAACTCTTTTAATAAACATACAGAAGCTATGCAACCTCACAAGAATCTGCTTTCTGTAAGCACATACAATTAACGCATTGTGTAGCAGCTACTAGTGACTAATGTCTTACATTCGCAGTATATGTTATAAACCTGGCCGACAAGATCCCCATTCTAAATCACGTTAGAGCTGCGTATGAAGTTTATGCATTGGTCCTATGTACACCTGTTTTTCACACTAATATCATGTAACACTTTTTTCTCTAGTTAATGAAAGTTTGTGAACTAGCTTTGTTGGTTGTTACCATTACTGTGAGATGTAAACACTGGTGTTACTCGTAATACCTTGAGCCATCAAGTTCCTATGCCTGCGTTACGGTTTTACAACATCACACCCAGCATGAATGGGAACTTTTATTTAGTTTATGAAAAATTAGTGCATCGTTTCTAATCCTAAGAAATTTGCATTTTGTTTGGTGCATTGCATAAGCTATAAATATACTTCACTTGGAATTTTTAGCATAATGCAGTAGTTAGAGCAAGAGTAGGATGAACCAGTGTGTTTCAAAATAAAAAAAGGTTTGCGTAGCAAACAGAACTTAAACGACTAGTCGACAAATAGAGTTTTGTTTATATTTCCACCATATATTACAATTGAGAGAAATCTAGTATGTAACTCCATATTGGAGGAGTTATTTAAATCCTCTTTTTATGTGCTATATAATATACCCATAAAAACCTATTTGGGCTTGGATCTCAATTATTCAAAAATGACTTTCGTTATACTTCATTCAAGCTCAATAGTTAATACACCATTTACATAGGTTTGAATTTTAGCAGCATAATGTAATTGATATGAACGTCATACCCACTACAAAGACCACTCTACAGTCGTGGTAAAACTCTATTTTTAATATTCCAGATCATCCAAATGACATCGTGATAATTAATGCATTCCATTATAGCTTACAACTAGGAGGAAAGGAAGCCTTTGTGATTATAATTGGGAGATTAACTTACATCATTAAAATTTCCGGTGGTATCTTACTTAGGCGTATGTGTGTTTATTTTAAGAAACTTCTTTGGTGTGGTTGAGTGAAGACCTGCAGTGTACTGCCATGTTCAAAACAAATTGTAATACGATCCTTCCTAATCAGCCAAGAGTAATATGAAACAATCTCTTTAATAAATATTTTCGCTAATGTGATCATGTTTGTAGGTTTTAATATAATAAGATTTAGCATGACTATAAGAAAATAAAACTAACTACATTTAATGATTTTTCTATACAATGGTAATTAATTATTTTGACTGTAATTAAAATTATGTTATAATACAATAATTTTAATTTGAAATTCGCTTTAATATTTTAAATAAATTTGCAATTTTTATTTTTTACATTTATTTCGGACATTATGTGCCTTTTGAATCTTTGTTATTCTCTCATGTATGAATTCCTCGTATTTGGATGTAGAAAATTTGCAATCGTTGCTCGTCCAATTTCTTTCACCCTTCGTAACTTCATTTCGCAGTACGAGAATACGTCTATACGTCTGTCAATTACGTAAGCATATAAAAAAGAGAATTATGTAGGCGTATGTCAAATGAAATGACGACTCTTAAGAGTCCGTAAGGTGAGGCCAAAGCAATGTTAAAATCATTTCCAATGTCACAAAATGGAATAGCAGCCCGATTGTAGTGAGAAAATTAATTATCATTCATGTTTTAGATAAATATATCGTGCGAATAAATCCAAAACGAATACTTCTAATGATGATCTCTCCATGGGCCTCATAACATCACACTTTAATTAAAAGTTTGAATAACGTAAGCAATTGTGTGGAAATATTACAACAAATAACTTTTATAGTTCATGGGAATGAACTCAGGCTGATTGGTTTCTCGTTCTATATTATGCATTTGCTCAGTTCGTGACAAAGCAGGAAATGTGGGTCTATCAATTTAAACAAAAATATTTGGCATAAATCAGTAAATTCATTTCACGGTGATGGAAATATGGACTGGAATGAAAGCCAATGCAAAGTATTTCTTCGTTGGACGATATTTTGTGTCTATGCTAAAGTAAAAACTAATTACTTTTTACAATACTATTCTACTTGCATAACTAAAATGTAATTTATAAGTTAAAAGTTGTCTGAAAAGCAATAAAAATTAAGTCCTGTACAGCTTTGTTCTACACGTTTGTTCAGTTTGTATCCCAAGTGAACACCGTCGTATAAGCTATCATGTATTTTCACTCGAGTAGGAGCCCGCAGACATGTATACAAGTCACTTGAGACCTTTTTGTAAAACATGTTTTGAGCATCTTGACACAATTGGAACCAACCGTTGCCAAGCAGCAGATATTTTGTCCAGAGACAAAATTCCGGGAAAGTAATGTAATGCAAGTTTTTACACAATACCAAGGGGTTTCACTGCCTTTTGTGATTCTTGTTTTGGCGTAACATAAGAAATCAGCATTTTTACAACTCAGTTGATTCAATGAGCAACGGCTTTCCTTCAAATTGAAGTCCTTGAGATCTTGTTAGAAATTGAAATCAATGAAATACTATCCTCTAGGACAGCCCTTTGAGTTTTTTCACTTCCATCGATGAGGAGAAAAGAACACTGTTGGAAACATTCAGCTTCAAAAGATTGAGTAAATTGTAATGACACGAAAATTCTTCCGTTTCGGTTGACTTTATTGGGATTATGGAATACTCGAGTATAAGCTAACCGTTCAAGCAAACAAAGGGATTTGTATGTCTTCCGTTATTGATAAACACCAGATGTCACGAAGCAGAATTCAAAGCAATCTTCAGATTGGTAGTAAAAATAAAAGCTTTACCCATGTATTTTTCGAAAGAGCGATTTATAAAAGTCGGTTTTGGAAAACATTTTAACCCACATGAAATAGTCACTTCTGAGATTGATCAAAGAGTATCCTTTCGGCTTACTGTCTTCTTGTTTTCAAGCTTTTTTGGATAACAATAACACGAGTTTGATATTATGAAATTGGTTTATCTGCTAGCGAGATCAACTCTACTTTTCTCAAAGTTCCTTGACTTCTTTAAGTATGTAGCTATGTATATATGTTTATCAAAAATATATATATTATATATGTTTAGATACAAGGTAATGAACAACTGTATTGAACTGCTGTGCTATTAATCCCAAAATCGGCTCGTTTTTCAATGACATTGCACCTGTGCTTTTGCACAACAATGGAGAAGAGGTAACAGGTCCGATACCGAATGCAAAAGTTTCCAGGATCCTCCAGATTCGATAAAACTTTGAGGTTATATGAAACACGAGGGTTTTTTAGGGGGAATCATCGTTTTCTATTTTGCATTTACAATATGAATACACGTATCGATTTTTCAATAACTTATTCAATACGCAACCCAATTTAATTAAAAAAATTTATTAGCCAATTTTATCTCTGCTGAATGCTTTACATCCAAAATTTGTCCCATGCTTCCAATACCAGTTTTGCAAATTAGGCGTCGAGGGTACATATTCTTAACAAAACTACCAAGAGACAAGGCAAGATACAAACTAATGACCTGAAGAATACGCAAGAAGTCTTTCGTAAATAAAAAGTTTTGCGCAGCAATACGTAATTGAACAAGTGTCAGGCATGTTAAAATTCTATACAGTGATTTCATTCTCTAAACTCGTCGCAGGTGAGATATGCTCTCCACATATTAAGTAGGTAACTACCAGAGATACGTTTATTGACACCGAAGTAACGTGCGGACATAATAAATGATAACATGCATTATGATTTTTTCCATGTCAAGAACAGTATGGTCACTGAGTTTCTTTGATGACCATTATAGTATAATGCAAACAACGCTTGACTCTCATCAGAGTTGCTTTCACGTTATACTACATATAAGTAACCCATCGCACGGTGTTCCTGTGAATGAGACAAAGACTTCAATGGATTCAAATAAATGCTGATTTGTGATTCAATCAGTCTTATGTGCATGCCGAGTCTAATGGTGACGGACGACAATGAATCACACCTAACCAACTTCGTCAGGAACAACAAAAGATTCTTTGATAATATTTTATTCACGTTTCATGTTATTCATTAACTCCTACATATGCAGTTATGTATGATGCCAATGCTCACTGTGCTTACAACAGCATGGACATGATTCTGCCTAAGTGCATTTGTATTGAAATGGGGGAAGTGTTATCGAAAGAATTGTGCGATATTATTTGTACAATTTGCGTAGAGAACTCATGTCAGTCTCTTATGCACTAACAATAAAGGGAAGGCTACAGCGTGGCATGAAAATGGAATCGTTGAGAAATACCTTCCGAATTCTGACGGACTCTTCTCTTGTATTTAAACTTGATTTCCGTAAATCACAACCATATAGCACTAAATGCTGGAAATTACCAAGTGTATGTAATGCATAATAAATTCTTGCGCATAAAAGTTTTTGTGATTCGGTTTAAGCTAATAGAGCGTTGCACAGCTATAAACCCTCTAAGTTCGTTCGTTCCCAGTGAAATATTTTGCGGATCGGAAAATACTATCATTCCATAATTCCACCTCAGACCTAATCTGCTTCATCATCGTCGTAGTCGTCATTTACTTTCCTCTAACTAAACTTCGTCCACTCTTGATGGATTATCTTAATCCTCGACCACACAAAAACACCAATGCTCTTTGAACAAGTTGTTGTTTTCCGTCGGTGTAATTGAATGGGATCACTCTATAATTCGTAGGATTTCCTGCTTCATACACATAAAGTCCACTTGTAACCGGCTTTGTTCCAGTTCCCACCTATCTAACTTGTATCACAATACTTGCTCTCCATTTATTGAATTACCGAGGTAAGCTTAGCAACAAGATCCGCTCGAATCCTCTTCTCATTGCTTCGAGTTCTGAATGCATTTGCTAACTAAAGTAAATGTCACGGTCAGGGTAAAGTAAATCCCGTAACCGATTGAGCTCCTTTCCTCAAGCTTGGTTGTGTAAATACATTAATCCTATTTTTCGTTTAAGTTCATTATTGATTTAAATTACGTAGACACTATATGGGATGCAATGTAGTTACGTGAAGATACAATTTAGATATTCGACGGAATTTTAAGCTGGTTGGAATATATACGCACATGTGTATACTTATTGTTAGATGTGTTAAGGAGATTAATAGACGGTTACATAACATTTACAAATTTGTGTTTGTTTAGTTGCTAATTTGTTGGGAACTAGTGCACAGCGTAGTTGTGGTCGTCGGAATTCACCAAATATTAGACATTTAGCCGATTTTGTATTCAAGAAGAAGGCAGTTGATTGACGTGTTGACATTCATTTCATCATATATGTTTTATTATTTCGTCGGCAATATTTTACTTGTAATGCATGCAAAATGAAAAGTAGCCCACAAATTCCAGCATAAGCTCATTGCAAAGGACTTTGATTATCTTCACAATTTAGTGTTCTCAGCTGCCAGGGGTAGATATGCATCTCGTTCCTTGATGTCATTACAGAGTATTTGATTCCACAGAAGATATTGGTTAAATATTTAGCTCTTCCATTATTGCAATTCGTCTTCCATAAGTTACAATACATATTATGTCTTACGTATATACATATAAATATATATACATGAAATAAGCTCATTGCCTATATATCTAAACCACTATCAACTATAATGCAACATACACGTAAGGTTGCTGTTTGCTTAATAACAAGCTTATACTTTTATAGCATTTTAAGCTCATGGAAAACATTTTATGCAACAACCTACAAAAGCATTATATTTCAATTTATTAAGGATGCGAGCGACACAAAGCTGTCTTTGGTATACTTAGGGATATTTTAATTTGACATAAGGTCATATGTATGTAGCAGCAATAAATAATTTCAGTTCTCCATTCCAATTGCTATACTTATTGCACAGAACAGGGCATTGAGACTGTTGTTGTTTACCTTTTCTGGGTTCTGCTTTATCAGATTCCGTCTAATATATTTACTTCTTCCACAGTTACTGTATGGACTATACATACGCAATCTTAAATGACAAAATTCTGTACTCTGTCATTTAAGTTCCGTTCTTCTAACAAAACATTTCAATATTTTCTTCCTTCATTTGATGGATTTGTCCATATACAAAATTGGATGTTGTTTTTCTGCGCGCCGGAGTTTCAGCCAACTTTTAAGCCCGTTTTCATATTCCGCAACGTCACGTTTTTGGGGGAATTAAATTTTTCCTTGGGGAATATAAAATTTATTTTTGCTAAAGGAAACTTTCACGTGCTCCGCTCCGCAGTTACAATAATGCTAAACACGTAATTTCAGGCAGGATCACCGAAATTGAAATAGCAATGATAATAGGAATTTTTATACACTGTAAGTCACATATTTTTTAGAAGTATTTGTTATAGTAGTTATAGAATAGTTACATTTAAATCTCTCCTGGGTAGCCACTGTGAAATACAGATATCATAACGAACTTTGGTTTTGATGTTTGCAAGATACCTTGAAGTTGTTTCAACAGCCACGGTAAAACTTATTCTCCTACCAGAGCCATCTAGTTGCTGAAAAAAGTCAATGGATATTGCAAGTAGTTGCACGTACGCGATAACGTTCATTTCATAGTGATTCTTTACATATACAAAACAGATTGCCTGTTTTAACCGCTTTTGTTATTTAATGCTCAGATTATTGTGTTTATTTAATGAAATATGATGCCCATGTCAATAAAACTATGACTTGCTTGGGAAGCAAAGTATTTTTGTTAATTATATGTTGAACCCTGATTATGCAATATTTAATAATAAATCGAAAAATTCCAATCCAAGCAGTCTTTACTATGCTCAAATACATAACAGGTTTTATTCATTACAACAAATGGAAAACATGGAATGAAACGAATTCATATGATTTCACTCAACCAGAACCCTTAAAGACAAGTTTTCAGTTTCTAATTAAAGCTGAATAATTTCCTGTACGGCCTTTACAACCGCATCAGAGTCAATGCCAAACTTGGCAAGAAGAACTGTAGGTGGTCCAGAGCGAGGAATGTCTTGAACAGCTAATCTCTTCACAATCACATCTCTTTGAAGAGCAACTGCAGATGCAACAGCCTCTCCGAGTCCACCTTTAAAATTACAGAAAAAAATCAATATCCAAGTTCAAATTATTTGCAATCATGACACGATATGTTCAAAATTTTGTAAAATAGTTCTGATCTTGAATTACCTTCGGGATAATGGTCCTCGACGGTGACAATTCGTCCACCAACAGCCTTGGCATTTTCAATAATCGTAGCACCATCCAAAGGTTTAATGGTAAATGGATCGATTACTCGGGCCTGAACTCCACTTGCAGCCAGCTGGTCAGCTGCTTTCAGACATTCATAAAGAGTAACTCCAGCACCAATCAGTAGCACTTTATCCTCGGGACTTTGACGGACGACATGAGCCTTTCCAACTTGAAATACAGCGTCATTTTCATAAATGACCTCTGTATTTGGACGAGATGTTCGAATGAAGGTTAGTCCTTTGGTATTAGCAGCAAGTTCAACTGCCCTCTCAGCACTCACAGCATCAGACGGGTAAAACACAGTTGTACCTTCAAAATCAAATTGACAATCATAAGATTTTATAGTACAGCCACTGTTGCTGAATATTACAACGGAGCGAAATTATTTGCTTGCCTGGAATTGATCTGAACATAGCGATATCTTCAAGAGCCATTTGAGATGGACCATCCTCGCCAATACTGATTCCAGCGTGGGAGCCGACACAATTAATATTGGTCTGAGAGATGGCTCCCATTCGAAGCTGAAAAATAAAAATCAAGAAATGATTTTCTTTTTGGATCGTGCAAAATTGAAATTCACAAAAGACATTGCTACATACCTGGTCAAAGGCTCTTGTGAAAAATGCAGCAAAGGTTGAAACGAATGCTACAGTTCTGTCTCTGCAAGCGGCTCCAATAGCAACACCAACCATATTTTGTTCAGCGATATAGCACTCGACGAACTGATTGGGAAGAGTCTAGGAAATATAATTAAGAAATATTATGATTGTCACCCGTTTGGTCAATAATGTTTTAAAAGTAACTGTTCCTAAAATACCTTCAAAACTTTGTCAGAGAAAGTAGAATTTTTGGTATCAGCATCGAAAGCCATCACACGGTCGTTAGCAGCAGCCAACTTTTGAACGGCAGTTCCGTAAGCAAGTCGAGTAGCGAGGGATTCTCCAAGCTAAATTCAAATCGGAATCATTTAGTGGACATACCAACTTTATTTTTAAAACATTTTGACTTTTAATATTTCCAACGTCACTGACCTTGTAATTAGGAGGAGACGCCAATTTAATGCAGGAGATGTTAGCAAGAGGAGCTTCCTCTACGGGCTTTGAAGGAATGAGAGCGGTTGGGCCATTATTCTTAATCAGATTTCGGATGTTCTGTAAAATGAATAATACAGACCATTAACTTATTTGTTTCTCTTAGTCACAAAATTACAAACATAATTACTATAAGAGTAGATATTGATTTGGTCACCTCAATGACATTTTCGGATTCGGTGCCGAGTGGTTTTCCATGCCAGTTTTCCTTATCCTCAATTCCCACGAAGCCGCGTCCCTTGTAAGTCTTGGCAATCACTGCAGTTGGTCTGCCTTTAGTTTCGGATGCCTCATGGAAGGCCTGTAATAAATAGTGATATTCGTTTTTACCGATCGGCACTCATACATACGTCCTTAATAAAAAACTCAGGACCGACAATCATAATAATATTACCTTGACAAGCTCTTCCACATCATGACCATCAACGACAAGCGCATTGAAACCAAATGCTTCCAATCGTTTCCGATAAACTTCAACTTCATGCTGAAGGCTGGTAGCCTCAGATTGTCCCAATCGATTCACATCAAAGATAGCACAAAGATTGTCCAGCTTGTAATGTCCAGCGAAATGAAGAGCTTCCCAAATGGAACCTTCCGCACTCTCACCATCACCAATAAGTACGTAAGTCCTGGGAAAAAATTAAATAATATCAGTAAAGCGTGTCTTATTTATTGGCAGCTAAATAAAAGTTCGTAGATTTATGAAACAATTAGTCGCAAGTAGCCTTTTATTGTTATACCTGTAAGGGGATTTATCGATACGCTTTCCTACGATGGCCATGCCGGCACCGACGCTCAACCCCTGCCCCAAAGAACCGGTGGCGACATCGATAAAATTCAGTCTTGGCGTCGGGTGACCTTCCAAGTCGCTGTCGATCTTCCGTAAGTTCAGCAAGTCCGAAGTAGGGAAGAGTCCAGCTTCAGCCCAAGCTATACGTAAAATCATTAAAACATATAGTCAATTTGATCAATCCATCATAGTCATCAATACGATATTACACAATAATTTAATGTAGTTTTTTATTTTCAGAGCTATACATATAAGCCGGCTGAGCCTAATAAGTGTGAAAACGTGGACATTTCTTCCGCATGCGTCCACCCTAAATAATGAACTGCATTCATTAAAAATCATGGAGTGATATTTACCACATTGACTTACAACTTATGGCTCTACGGGTTTGTTCGAGAAGTCATAATTCAAACGTCAAAACTACTCTCACAGCAATTTTACGAGATGCTTTGACCTATTATCTATATTGGCTTATCAAAGAAATTAACATAAGAGAGCATTTGGATGAGTGCTGAACAAAATTAATGCATTTTTCTATTTTCCCATTTAAACTTGAAAGACAAGCATTCTCGGAAAATTAATCCTATATATAAGCTATCTCAATATATACCAATAACTATAATATATTGACTTATCAACCTCGCTACAATTCGTTTGCATAAAACTTTAGCAGCATTCTAAATATGGATTTTCATTCTCCTTGCCGGCTGTCTGACAAATTACATAACATTTATGTATATTACACGCATATACATCCTGACTGAATCAAACCCCAACCAAGCCATTCTTCTAAAACTTTACGATCATATTCCATTTTTATGTATGGACAACAAGACTAAGAGACAATTTACAATATAGTTAGTGCGCTTGAAATAAATTGGATATTTCAACAAGGTGAAACCGGCCTATACCTATTGTATATGTGATGACATCATTTGAATTTTCAATTTACATCATAAAATTATCAACAACTGTCAATATTCCATTCGCCTCGGGATCGGGATAACTAGCCTGTCAAATATCTCAATAAATATTATCTTGTTACAACAGCCGTGCAGTTAGTTACCTGCATAGAGAATAGGTGCAGCATGTCCTTTGGATAAGATAAACCGATCATTCGCCGCATCCTTTGGAACAGACACCTTGTATCTCATCGTGTGGAAGAAGAGGACCGAGATGATCTCCGCCATAGACGCACATGATGTGGGATGTCTGTGAACAAATGCATTTAATTAGTGCATAATATAAATATAACTATAGTACAAATAAACATAAATACAACATTATACATACAATTTTTGTTCACGAATTAAATACACAATGACAATGATTGTCAATTAATTCCAACGTGTTAATCACGATTTAACGTAATATTAACAAGAGTGTTGGGAGAGTTTTTAGGCTGTTAGGCGAGCTGTTGGAGTGTTAGGAGAGTTGTTGTAGAGTGTTACGAAAGTTGTTAGAGGGTGAAGAAGATATATTAGAATGTTAGGAGAGTTGTTAGAGCTTTGGGAAAATAGTTTTAGAGAGT
This sequence comes from Lipothrix lubbocki, assembly GCA_034696945.1. Lineage (NCBI taxonomy): Eukaryota > Metazoa > Arthropoda > Collembola > Symphypleona > Sminthuridae > Lipothrix > Lipothrix lubbocki. Next base: position 84,658 of record JAQGAK010000315.1, read on the forward strand.
TAGGAGAGCTGTTAGTGTTTTAGGAGAGTTGCTTTAGAGTGATAAATAATGCTCTCACAAAATTCCGTTAAAATTTCCTTTACAATTTAAAATCCAATAAAAATATGTCCCTATCAAATATTTAAATGTAATTATACCCAGATTTGCCGGCATTTGTGGCTTCAATGCTAAGAATCCGGAGCTTGTTGGCAATATCAGCCAATTCTTGGTAGTCAACAGTGTCTTTCATGATGCTCTTTACCCCCAAAAACAAGTTATAATAGCACTTGAGATGCAAAAAATTTGGTCAAACTTGACTCAAAAGTTCCTTGGAAATTCTGATTTAAGCTCTCAAACCCTAAAAGAATAATATGCTGAAACACCTTTAACTTCCAGCGACTAGCCGCAGACTGAGAAAGTGCATGAATAGAAGTTGCTCCTTATTACTTTGATATCAACCATGAACAGAGGAAGTTCAAGTCTTTCGGTCATAATTTCCATCATGAGGCTGGACTGGTGATATGATAACTAGATAGGCCAGAGAGTTACTAGTAAAGTGGGAATTTGTTTATTTATTCTAAAGGTGGTACATATAGACGCCATGTATAGTATCAGCTAGACTTCTCTCCCTCTACTGAACTTCCATCCACGCCTACGGGTTCTGTTCAGCTTGTGGTACTTTCATGTAAACATGCTGATGATGGTCACAAAAATCTACTTTATGCACCATCCATCTCGTCTTATTTATTGCAAGATATATACATAATATTATATCTACTTAGCTTCGAAATTTATTTAAAACAAAAAAAATACATAATCTCTAAACTATTGGCTAAAGACGAACTGGCTACTACTCGATAAACCACACATAATCCGCCAACCGTGTTATGTCTATACACGTAAGGATATCGTTAACCAATTTTCCCCATTTTTTGTAAAATTATTTTACAATTTTTTATACCATGCCTCTGACTTTTTCTGATCACGCTGCTTTACATTTATGAATATGTAATCCAACAAATCTTTGTGTACCAATTTTTTTAACCATTTAAAAAATCTTTTTATACCATTTGATTACATATACAAAAATAAATAAAATACATCCATTTAAGCCCATGTAACATTTGAGTATAAATTGTTCCTCAAGATGTACATATTACACGTCTTCTTCGTCATTTATATTCATGGAAAAATCCTCAGCTGACGTACTTTTATCGGATCATCGTACATACAATGTTGCATAAATATTTACGTATCTTTACACAAATGATTGTAAGATACCAAAAAAAGCATTCTCACGTGTCTGAGCCACTTCAAATATATAACAAAAATAATATTTTTAAATGGCCCAACAGAATCTGAATAACTTATATGTTCAGATATATAATGTTATCTTGCTAGGCACATCGCGTAAAAGTTAGGACGTGTGAAATTATGAGAATAGATATACCTAGATACATAGCGAAAAAATTCATACATCTTGTTTGGTGCTTTTAATTTATTATTGCACTTACAAAACATACACTATTTAAATGGAGGAACTATATAAATGAAACGGAAGTTGGGTACAAATGTGCTAGAAATATCTCCCGTCGTCAGTAAATGAAATATCGAACATGCCTCATGCCTAAAGGAAGGTGTTAATTTATCTAAAATTTCCTTGTGTTGGTTAAACAATTTTTATTCCTCAGCACTTTAGTTGGTGCAGACAGTGGTTACAAAACTTTTTTTGCCTTTATTCCAACCAAAAATTACTTGTTATATGGGTATTCACACTTGTATGTACATATCTGCGTATTTAATGTAATAGTGCTGTTCATTCTATTCACAGTATATGCTAATATACTCCGGTTTGTAGCTGAAATTATTCTACAAAAGTTGTGTGATAATAAGGCTGTGTACTTGCTATTAGTATAAACACGCACATGCATGAAAAGTATCTATATATATAAATTTTTGTAACCAATATTTACTTATTACAGTACAATGTGAAACCAATATTTGCGTCAACTTCAGTCAAATTTAATTAAATTATTGTAAGTTCAGAGGAAACAATATAATGCTAAACAGGTAATTCAAGCTTTAAATTTGACGAAATAGGAAATTGTAATAGGAAAAGGTCATTCAGGATACAAAAAGTGAACTCGTGGAAATTTTTTTAATATATACAATCTATGTCATGGTTGGATAAATGACACTTTTTATCACTCTTGTGGAAGTTTATGGCGTACAGCCATAAATCCAGGTGTGTATAGGTCCCTGACCTACAGTTTGTATTACAAATTTAGTTGCTATGTTGATTGATACTCAACAATACAAAGCAATGAGACTCACCAACAGTAGCAAAATAGCATATAGTATTTCAATGTGTATAGACGATAAGTATTGATAGTTGGTGTCAAAAATGTTGCTGCAACTTATTAATGTCGGAAAAGAAATTATTTATTTAAAGCTTACCCGGATCTACCGGCGTCCGTAGAATTGACAGAAGCTATCCTGAGCTTGTTGGCAATGTCACGAAGTTCTTGGAGAACTTTAGACTCAGGCTTGTGGTATGATGCCATTATAAATAATTTTTTAAGAAATATCCCGAAATTGGAAACAAAATTGGGAAAAGGAAATAATCTTAAAAAGTGGTTAAACTCAGGGTGCTTTTGCTTCGGAGCCGGTGTGGATGCCTCTAGAAATGACAGTGGACGTGTGGAAAGCCGCAGCAGCGTGTCCTTGAAAAATGTTATACATGTACAAAGCATTCGATTGAGCGAGCAACCCTTTTTTCATGCTCAACTCTCCAGTCAAATCATACGTTTGCTCTTCTTATGCTGTACTATCGTCCGTCTACATAGATGCAATTACATAATACGAGTGGCTCCTCCGTGGCCTTCAGTTCTCTCCTCTCCCTCCACGATAATGAGTTCATTATTTTTTGTTCTTTATCACTTTTGTTAGTACTTCACATAGGTAGGTATACTATATTTGATGATGCTGTAATCTGAAATAAGTATTGAATACGATTATATATAGCAAAATAACAACGGAAAAGGGAAGGTGTATACAAGACTTATTATAAAATCAGAAAGCGACGCTGCTCTTGAAAAGGGTTATATATATCCAATCTCCAATGTTCTTCTCCGCTATGCTGCCATGATCCGTGATCCTCCTGGAGGTGCACCCACGCCATCCTCTGGATAGGGAATGAGGGATGCTTTACATGCTGATCAAATGATATTTGAGCCGTTTCAGCTTTCAGACTTTTTGCAACCCGAGTATATTATACACATGAGGGAAGTCGATTTATCGGTTAATGTCGTCTCCAATTTAGCCGAGTTGCGATTGTGTCTGCGACAAGTCTGATATTCGCAGACGTTCTATAGATTTTCAATCACAAACATAATATGCTGAGGTACTATTTTTAAATCCTGTCATATACTTTTAAACCCGTTATATACCTATTTAAATATATATAGATAAGTATAACGAACGTGTATGGGATTTTGAAAATAAATAATACTTCGTGTACATTTATGGGAGAGGAATCGTAATTATACATGCTGGGCATACGAGATGTTATATGTATTTATTATTACCTGCGGTACATGTAAATTGGAAATAAATATCAAATATACATGTATATATGGCGTGCACGTATGAAATTTAAAAATAATGATACACAGTCCACATATATAGGAAAGTCGAAAATAAATAGTCAAGCCAAATATGGTGTCCATGTATGAGGTTTTAAAAATAATTTTATACGGTGCAAATGTTGGGAATAACACATGAGGAAATTGGAAATACCAATTTACATGGTGGTATATACTTGTAATCACAGATTGAAAATAAATACACATGTTGTTGATAGTGTTTTATGGGTAAATAAATGCATGTTAAAACGTAAACGCTATATGTTCTAATTAATTGCTACTGCATTGCTACAATTCTAATGGAAAAATATATATTTCTGTTTGAGAATGTGTCCATCGATTGATGCAGAAATGGTAAGAAAAAACCGCATTTTGGTGTGTGTGTTTTTGGACCTTCTATAGTCAACAAGTAAAACAAACGTGTTTACTTTCCGTTGTTCAAAGTACAATTTTGTGTTGTGGTATGTATATACTAACTCAGTAAATACTTTAACGCATTTTTGTACGTAGAGCTGTGAAATTCTTGTATGGCTGCTCTTTACAAGTATGTATGTACAAGATACCTAATGCAGATAAACAAGAGGTGATCTATAGGATCACATTCTTTGCTGTATGTTACGTTTACTAATTGTAAGTGAAGATGTTTTTCCACGCTGATGATAGAAAGACAGATGAATCGCTATTCTATGTTAAGACCATGTACAATGTTAACGCTTTCTGTAGTAACTATTGGAACGATAATTAAATTTCCCTAACGTAATTTATACTCACTGAAACAATAATTTCTTTTCTATTGTATGGATAAGTTAGACTAAGTGAACTTCGGAAGAGTTTTTACTACATCCAAAATTGCTCATTTGGAACATCAAACGATAAAGTTTTTAGGAGCTGTATGTTACCCACTTCGTTTGTGATCACAAGATACGCCTGGAAAGTTGAATTTAATTACGTCTATTGTATGTATAACGTAAAATCTGAGTTGGTAATTCAATCCGCTAGAGACTTGTTGATGGTGTAATGTCCCACATGTCTTTGCACCATGTCTGATCCTGCTTTTATAATCTTTTATTAGCGCAGGAGTCATGTGTTGTGAACAAATTCGTTAGTCATGTAAAAGTGCGAATACACACATCTTCACGCTCTTTTGTATGATCCGCGATTTGTCGAACTGGAAGCAAATATTTATCTTAACAAGTTTATTATAAGTGTTATTATAAATATAATAACAGCTATAATATACATATAATTATGTTTGCATTTTTGATTTAATATAGAACATTATAATGTGTTTTGTTTTTTATTGGTGTTTGAACTCCTTAATCATTTTTTCGATGCTATACAATACATATAAGCAATGTACATAATTGTATAGCCCTACAGCCATGTAATTTTAAAGTGATCTGATTTTGCACTAATTTACCTCGATTTTTAATGCCTACTTAACTTGACACATATACATATTGTATGTGGAGAAGGCTGGTTGCATCAATTTTATAGCTTCTTCGTTATGTGTGGTACAGACAAGGTAAATTATAATCATAATTAATAGTATATGATTACTACACGAAACAACTACATTCTTTGCAGGTGACAGAAGATTTATTTGCCACCCAGCTGCTTCCACATGTCTCTCGTTGTGAAAGTTACAAGAAGTGACGTCTCATTAATGTTTTCCTTCTCATCTTTGAAATATTGACCTCGGCTTACCTTCTTCGCCAACAGTCTGCATATTTTGTAAAAAAAAGGCACAAAAATAATAACAGGAAATTAGCATTAAAACTTAATGAATTTAGCCAATCAAGGTTAGAAAAAAAACCGCGATATAGTTGCAATATTATTGTAACGTACATTTGTGCTATTTCAAGCAATATGTACTGGTGTGTGAATTTGAAAGCATTCATATAATCACAGGAAGTGTATCTGCAAATCTCGAAGTACATATGAACAATAGATTTAATGCGTATAAATCATTTAGAAGGATACAAAGTTGCTGCATTCTTCTGTCAGCTTCTTTATTGCATGATAGACTTGTTTTCCTGCGGAGAAAGTGAGAGTTGACCATCAACTTGAACTTGTGAGAATCGAGCAAGTAAACACCCAACATAAGTATATACGCAATCATGTGAAGGAATCATTTGCCATTTTCGTGTGAAAAACCATACGGCAACTAGCACCTACTTCGAATGTATATGTGTACAGGCGTAAAATGTCTTCATGCCATTGAACCAGTGACCCGATAATGGGATACGTTGTAGAAATGGATGGCCAATTTATTTTCTTTGGGAAATTTCCCCAAAGAGTATTTAAGGGAGTACGACACGATAACTTTCCATTTTATTTAATCTTACAAAATGGCCCGAGCATCACTTGCCTTCGTTCTGTCCAACCTTATTCCAGCGTTATTGTTACTTGTGCCCCATGTTTTCGGTGCAGTTATGTCACCCAGTGACAAGGATTCTATTGCAATCAAGTAAGTCCAACTTCTGTAACGGTTTTAGTATAATAAAAACTTAATCTACTGTATTATCCCACCTTTACAGTAGTAACGTAGATATCCATATATTTCATAAAAATCTCGTCAAACTAGTTGCAATGCTTCCAAGGAGAGCCATAGACTTTCAAGCTTGTTTCTGGTTTAAGAAGCAAATGTTCGGCTAGGTCTAAACTAGTATTTAAATCTTTACGCTGAGTATTAATGTGGGAAACAAACTGTGTTATCTCTTGCAAAAACTTTATTACCATTGCGAATATTAAGTAACAGCAGCTGAAACTTTGTTCATCGACCGTCAACGCTATCTTAGTATAGATATCAATTTTAAAGTACATATGAAAAGCTAACTTTCTAACTAAATCATTTTGTCACTCTTTACCTCCAAGGAAGCAACTTTGTCCAGAATTAGAGGGTAAGAGTAGGTACACAATTTGGGCGACACGGTACGATAATGAAACCGGGCTGTGCTACATGACGGGACAAAAGGGTCCTTGTGGAAGGAACATGATTTTCTACTCCGCGTCTAACGACCAAGTTAATGGAGAGTGCGACTGCAACTATGATATTGAGTGCAAATCTCTCATTTATTCTCCTGTTTTCAAGGAGTGTGTCTACGCTTACGACCAGGTAATTACCTTCCAACTCAATTTTATATCGGTATATCTATTCCATATGTCGTCGTATACTTGACATTTCCATTGAATTATTCCTTAAAAAGCACCATGAGAATAGAATGGAATATGAAATTTTTTTTACTTAAACTCATAAACCATGTTTTATAAAAATGTGCTTCTTTTCAGGGTCATTGCAATGAGGGTTACTGGCTAGTAGCTGATAAGGAAGGCAAGCCAAGTTGTGAGCGCAATCTGTGCCGCCCCCCTCCAAAATATTCCCTCAAATATAAGTGGGCACTATTCAAGGGAAGGTAAGAGAATAAATTCAAATTACAGCATTATTTCAGAAGAACAGAGTACTGGATTTGTGCATGAATGGAAACCAGGCTATTATTATTTTAATTTAGTATATTGTAACATTTTAAAATTCGCTTGCTCTCCTAGGTGCGAACGCATGTACCAACCCGATGTACACGACTGCAAGCCTGGAGAATATTTATGGGTACCCAAAGGTCACAGATATCCACAGTGTGGCAAGGCTGAATGCTCAAATCCACACTCATTCGTACCAACTATTCAATGCGAGCTTGGAAGTAAACTTTTCCATGAAGATAGGTGCACAAGAAGGAAAGGAATCTAAATCTTTTTTAGATTAGGAATATGGAGTTCTATATTGTTTATGAATTTAGTCTTATTTATTTGCTACTGCCACTGACAATTTTCCCTTTCAAAAGCATGTTGATTTGTTAAAAAATAATTAAAACAAATGTTGCGCTAAATAAATGCGAAAAATAATTTGTTTTTCAAGTTGTTTATTCATTTGAGAACCATTGCTTATCAACGAAATATTTGAGGGGTCTAATAGATGTCATACTCAACATAATTGGAGTGAAACGCAAATTGAATCCAAAAAAATGAACTCTAAAATCACCAAAAGAATTTATACTTCCGTTTACTTCTCAATTTCGCTCATGCTCATGCGGAGTTTAGCAAAGTCCTCAAAGATAATGTTTTCCTCATCATCATCCTTGGCGTAGCATTGCTTCTCGTACTTTGCACGCTCGAAAGATTTCCCCTTGCCTTCGATTGGGAGGCCTTCTGGAATAGTATAATCAGCACACTTTAGTATAAAACTTAAGTTTACAACGGACTAAAACTTCAGGATGAAGAACAGGCACGACATATGTACAGACATTTAGACAGTTGCACAACCATAGTTAATTATTTATACCTGGACCAGGGTGGACAAGCTTAAGTGGCAAGTCAGCTTGGAGTTCGCCTCCAAGAGTTCCCAGATCCAGTTTAACACGAAGAGAGTAGGAAACCACGAAACCAAGAGCATCCTGGTTACTTCCAGCAGTCAGAGTGGATGAAGCCAGATTTACATCTTCATCCTATTATTGTATTAATATTAATTTTTTGCATTATCAAAGCATCCGGACTAATACGAGAGGCCCGTTCTATAAGCTTTTATATGGGAGGTCGCCGTTATAACTATAATGAATTAAGTATAGAGGAAGTGTGGGTATACATATAAATCTGATTACGAAGAAGCCATGCTAATTCGGCCATAGTAACGTCACAGTCAGCGTACTTATGATTATTTTCACTAATTCATTCACAAATTATGGAGTGAACAAAGGAATATACACACCCTAAGATGACCATCAAGAGCAATTCCACGCTTATCCTTGTTGTTCCTTGCACTTGGATTCAAATGAAAAACTTTAGTTAGAGAAGCTCCTGGAGTGATAGGGCAACCTTCACGGGACTCTAAATGAGCAACCTGCTTAGCGAATTGCGCATTCACCATAGTCACCTCACAATGTTGCATAACCATAACCTGCAATTTTTTATACATAGAAATTATAATAGACTCAATTTTGAAATATCCATTACTCCTAACGATTACTGGTACTGTAGAAAGAAATGAAGCTACATACTGTGCATATCAAATACTATATACCATACCTTGATTCCCCGAACCGTTTTCTTGGAGCTGTTAACAACCTGAATCTGAGCCGACATATCTTCACCATGATAGTAAATGTCACGGTCCAAAGTAACCTCCAACGTGATCTTGCCGGGCGAGAAAGTGAATGACTTGCTAACCAAAGAGCTTGGTTGCTTCTTGCCCCGTTCCAGGCCAGCATATTGGACTTTACGGATTCGCAGAGAGACGGTTGATCGTCGATGACCTGGATCAGCATCGTTATCGGCGGCCAAAGCCTTCAATTCGTATTCAACTCCAAGAGGCCTTCCGTTGTCGCTTTCTCCAGGAGCCAAGGTAACGCTTGGTGGAGCGGTGTCAGGTAAGCGGAAAGTAAACGGGAAGACATTTTGCGACTCACCTAACTTGGATAACAAACGGTCCTGAAGTGGGGTTAAGTCTCGTTGTCTTTTGTTTGCTTGTGGTACGATCAGATCTCTACAGAGGATCATTTCTTTCGCAAACTTGAGACCCATGACCTCATCGTCCTCCCGACCATATCTGAATGTGGTAGCAACCTGGGGTTCAGATAAATCAAATTAATATGTACGTGCGGGTTAGCTTCCTTTACCTTGCGATGCCATAGCTAAAATAATATTCCTTAGTTTTTAGGTAATGTAACACTCCACCATGGGCTGAAGATATGAAGAACGACTTTCGCAAATTTAAAAAAAATCTAAAGAAATAGCATTCTCCAGTTAGACTATATAGTCAATAGAATGGTAGTTCATACTACTGTTGCTAAATGAGACAGATTTTAAATATTAAATTGAACATTATCCGAGCTAATTAACGAACGTTTTATTTTGACTGCAATGACAATTACTATAAATAGTATACAAACAAACCCTATGCAAATTTAATGAGCATTGTCTAGCTGTCTCCTAACACATCCCAACCTGAGGGATGGTTGAGCGATATTCAGCCAAACGGTAAAGTAAATTGCCATCTGGGAACGGGAACACATAAATAAAATGGATCTGAGAAATTTGGCGTACCTGGCCATAGACCTGTCTGTTCTTAAGGTATTCGTTGTCAACGACAACGACACCATCAATTGGATCCACAACACCATCGAGACGATCAACGAAGTCCCGCTTGCCCAGATAAACCGTTATCTTTCCTATGAACAAAATAACAAGAACGGTGTCACAAAGCACGCGAAGATAAGCAGCACTGGGGTAACACAAGAGAATGTCAAAATCCTATGGCTCCGATGGGTACTTACCATTCGGGGATGTTTTCTTGAAAACTTTTACAGCCACCACTTGAAGGGCTAAAAGGCCGACTAGAGGAATCATGATGATGTAATTTTTAGTATTGTAGTACTGAGGAAATTACGAACTTAGAAAGAAATATTTTCGTTTTATAGAAGTGAGTTTGATAGATAGTTTTTATTCAAAATTTGAGTTACAATTTGAAAAGGTTTGGGGTAAGTAGCGCTATCGTTGCTCTACAGCAGTCAAAGTTGGATCCTATGAGGAACCAAAATTGAAATTGAATCAAATTCTGACCAGTGAATCCCGTTTATATACTTTTTTCATAATTGGATCTGGAGCCTCGTCGAGGCTTAATGGCAACAACTAATCATTTCTTACGCAGTTTGCATTCTTCCGGCTTCTTATTTATTCTTACATTGAGGTCTCATTTGCAATTTGTATACGACATCATAAAGACAATACACTTTGATTTTACATATGTTGATACATATATTCATACTAGAACATCCTGCAATAAAATCAGTACGTGTTTTCTAAGACGAAAGTTCCGTTTGTAGAGCATGTTTGGTGTTACGTACACTTCCACACTGCCCTTCTCGTAAAAACATGACTCTTATCTTCATATATAATTATCCGAAAAGGTAAAGAAGACTTACACATGGAAGCTTAGCATTTGTGACAACGTACGCTCAATATTTTTGCATGAAATGCATTTTGTACACGTTGAACACAAACAAGCTAGTCGTAATAGTTGATTTTCGGATTCTATTTTTGTTTCGGGTGAGTCATGCCCCTGTAGCTGGTTTTCATAATCAGACAACCCTTTCATCTACGTATGAGGTAAATCATCATTGGTTAGAGTTAGAACTCCCGTTCTTACTGCACATAGTTTAGGAAATGCTAACTTGCGAATTCTGAAAAAATACGAACCATTTTACGCAGCATCTACGTAACTCTTACAAGCAAACAATGGATTGTGGTACGCCTGAAATGAATAGACACAAGTAAAAACATGTTATATACCACCAATACAGA
>JAQGAK010000316.1:0-95506 GCA_034696945.1 Lipothrix lubbocki
TCTGAAATGACTGTATACATATGTACATAATATTGCCCCCCCCCCTCTATTTCTGGCTACGCGCCTGGTCACAATAAGTTGTCAACAAAATGGAAAAGAACGACTCATTTGATCGCACCATGGATGCAACATCTGTAAATGAAAACCACACATTCAAAGAATTGTAGGAATTCAGTCATGAAAGTTTCTATTGTAGTATCCTTTGTCTGCTCAAAGTCTTGTGGAAAATGTTTTGGTAATCAAATGAATCAACAGATCCCGATCCTTATTGTGCAACTAATTTTCCTCTTGGAATCATGCTCAAACGAGCGCATTTAATTTAATGTATTTTCTTTCCCTAGAATTCTTCACTTGCCGGGGTTTGTCTTTCTCTGTCTGCCATCCAATTACATAGCGTGGTAGTTAAAGTACTCTTAAGTATACTCGAAAGAGTCCCACTAACGTACGGTACTAATGTAACAATAAATTGATTGAAAAGTCAAGGATACTGGATCGCGCGCGTCAACGTGGATGAGAAGGACAAATGACAATGCTGTTGAGGACAGCCAATGCTGTTTCAAGCATGTTGCACTTACCTCAGAAAATTAAAAGCTTGTGTAATGTTGGGCAGGATTTTGGTGTGTGTGCGAGTGTAATAAATTCCATGCTTGACCAAACTTGAGGTGCTAATCAAATCGAGGCAATCGGAATAAGTTACATACAAATACCATAAAATCTAACCTGAAGCACCAACTTCCCACCACGATCTCCCTCCCTCATAAAATCTCCTGCTCAAGCCGAGCACTACTTTAAAAGGCCAACTGTAGTAACAAGCTACCAAATTCACTCAACTGACTTTGACATTTTCAACTCAAGTCTCCCACATTCGGTTTCTTTTCAACTTTTCTCATTAACCATAACTTGAGTCATTTTCTGAGCATTACTTTTGCTTGTCAGATCAAACACTCGTAGTCAAATGCATAAAATCCTCCTAGACATCTATCATTTCTCACTCCGCTGTGGCACTCTATGGACTGGCTTTATGGAGCTCCTTATCCATAATCTGTTTCACCACATTTCCTTAGTGTAAAAAATTATGTATATATGCCACTAGTGTTAATATATGTAGTAGGTCTCCCAGCACTACACTATGCGATTTTGCTCAGAGGAACGTGCCTTTTTTATACAACTGATGTATGCAGAATCAATTTGTAACTCACAATCAGTGCACCTAACCTACTCAATTCTGAGCATATGTTTAACCTTGGCTGTATAAATATAAATTATGTTAATAGTGACAGATAAACGAGAAGTGAAACATTGTTTATGATCATACATTTTTTTACTAACAGCTTCTAAAACGGCCTATCATGTGGTCTCATTCATCAAGGAGAAGAAGGTTCAAATATCAACAAAAACTTCATTTAGTCAAATATTTCCAACTAATGGCTAAAGTGCCACTTAGCTTTTTGTGAGATATTTAACCTGAGTGAATTATCCTTTAACCTTTACTTTGTGTCACTTTAGAACCCTCGAATTGGTCTGTTGGACAGCTTTGTAAACGGATGGATTTACATCAGTGTCGGAGGACGAACGAGTGCGTGACTTTGGCGACTTCAATTGCATTCTTCAAAGTCAATAAACAGAAGAGTCGATGATCCCCTACTTTATTTTTGCTCTCGTTTTCCGCATTCGTCCAAAACTTTTCCACCGTATAGCTCAGGGGTTGGAGGTATAGTGGAAGTATTAGAATTAGTGATACAAGGCGAGGTTCTAGTGAACACCCTCAGTTTGTAAATAACTAAATCCAGTATCACTTGAGTAAACTGAATTGCTTAATCTCCCATGCAATTTCGATATGTGGGTAAATGTATCTACAAAGGAACTAAAGCCTACACGATGGAAAAGAAGATATGAGGCAATCAGATGCTGGGAAAATATTATCTTACACCTTCAAGCCTAAAAGTTTCATTGCTCACACACTGAAATTGCTCTAGACAATGATCAGTCCGAGGAGTAGCGGTGGTATTATTCTCCAGCATATTTTCCTTTTCCAATTGTATTAATTCGATCGACTATACATATCTCACTAGTCTTTTCTTGACTGTGCAAAACTTTTTCAAAGCCTCACATCATCTCAGGCTAGTAAAGCTTAACATGAAAATCCCATCACATTTAATTTGTCCTTCAAAGCTGAAATGCTATCTAGGCATTACCGGATATTAGTTCCGGGGTCTCTGATTACACTGATTCCTTTTGTCTCTAAGCTCATTCTTAATTGGCGTCCCTATTTCTGCTGGAAAGTTCTGACATTAAAGGATGTTCGCTTACTTTATTTTTAATCCCGACCTGAACGACTACGTGGTGACCGGAATTTAATTAAAATTCGATTTTCAAGCACCGCTTGCACAATCAGACGTGTAGTCTCATTAAATTACTGAGTTGAGTTTATTATTAAGCATTGGTATCAAAGGGCATCATGTATTTGACAAGTATCAACGTTTCGTTAATTAATATATGCGTTGGAATTTGACAACAGAGTTTCAAAATCTTTGATAACATTGACTTAATAAAGTACATGTGAAAATGATTGATATTGAATACATAAACACAAGATAGCAAAACAAATGAATTTGAAGATAGCTCAATTGTAAATTGGAAGTTGACTAGTGCGTTGAGGAACTTCCAGAATTTAATAAAGACAATATGTAATAAAAAATATTTGCGAAGTTGACTCACCCAGGGCCAGTTCACATGATGGTCCAAAGAAGGCATGGATTTTAGTACCAGTGGTCATCATAGTTGTCCGGGCTTCCATTGCTAGCATAGGAGCTAGAACGTTGGAACATTTGCTATCGGAGTAATGTAAATTGATTCGATAGCCTGGTAAATACTGTTGCTCCAAAGCTCTGTGCCAACTTAGATTCATGGCGGGTCCAGTTTTGGCGATGGAAGCCATATAATTGTCTTCTTTTGGTAACAATATAAAAATATTGAGGTCCTTGAGAGTGCTTGTATTTCGACCACTAGCATCAGCTTCCGGAATTGTGTAGGAGTAGGGCAATTGACAATTGATCAGCCCAAAAAGCTGAAGACAAAGTAAGATTTGGAGAAAGAATTTCCAGGAAATACGAAATTCCCTGAAGGTTCCCTTCACACCATAATGAGAGTGTGGTGATGATGGTTGGTGAGTTTTGTGGCTGATGAAATTGTTGCTTCTCATCTTCGGAAAAGATCTGTTACGGGTATATTCTCCAGCTGAAGGTTCACCATTAATGTGGTTCTTGTGGTAACAAATCATTCCAAATCTTGTGTTACCCATTTTGTGGGCTGTAGTAGTGATATTTAAGCTTGGGCCAACCACTTGCTCCTCTTCTCTGCTCATTCCCTTAGCCGGTAGCCGCTTAGATAACACTGATAATAAGAGAGACCATCTGAATTAAAACACAGGCTGAACGGAGGAAATGAAAGGTTTATTGTTTCTCCAGCGCATTGTCAGCCAACCAAAAATCAAATTAAGTTTACACCCTTCCCCAAGTACTTCGTCATTTACACACTAATATGTTTATAGTTTTGCAGTATAGTAGTTTATATTTTATCAAAGTAGAGTGAGAGAGTCTTCGGAGGCCGGAGGAGATACTAATATCCCTATGGGGCAGAGCAGCTTTGATAGGAACTTCACTCGTTTCCAGTCAACATCTTGCTATTATCACCTCGCTCTCTCTAAAGCTCCAATAATACATTTAGCTCTTGTCTTGTACTTGTTTATGTCGGTGTGAACATAATAAGGCCTCTCGTGAGAGAAACTATTCAAGTAATATATGAAGCATAAGCTTAAGTTCCTGGTGACATTTTGCGATTTGTGGCCCAGCATAAAGGCTAATTATCTGGTCGTCATAAAATAAAATGCCTCTGGGTGGCAATAATCTTCTCCACTTTTGCATCAAAGAGAGCACTGTATTCTAATTCTGTGGACACTACACACTCGTGGTATAATATACCTGTCTTTAATATTTTTCCACGCGGATTTATGCTTTCGGATATTATGGTCGTAGGATATTGTACACAGCAGCACCTTTTAACCTAATCTCACACTCTATGGATCTCACACTTTATAGCCGAAACGCCACATAAAATTTCTAGCCTACCTGTATAGATCATAAGAGTGATATCTTCCAAATTATTATTGTACTATACAGAACTGTGTACTCTACGGAAATTATATATGCACTATGAAAAAGTAATACATGTGAGCACAGGAGTTTTGTTGCTCACCTCAGAGACCGAAATGGTAATGAAGTGGATTAGAATTAGATTATAAGCGTATAACCCCAAAAAGAAATTACTTGAGTATAATTTAGCCTGTAATTTGGAGCGGTTGAGGATACATTGGAAGGCAATAGAAATAGTAAAAATCCGCAATAATCTCCCAGAGTGCCGATGTGTATTAGTCTGATTATGGCAGTTTGGATTAAATAGAAAGTGCTCAATGATAAGGCCTCACGTCATGCAAAGATTCCTCATAACTGATTGTGGGCAGCTATAGTGAGTCGTCTTTATGACACACACCATGTTATGGAGAGATATATATGTGTACGTACAGAGTCGGGAGATACATAGGTACTTGTTTTGAGCAGATACTGTGAATAGATTTAATCACCTTACCTGTACGCTGCTGCAATCACTCTAATGTAATCATATTGTATGTTGATTATATTTGTCATGTCATCCAACGGTCATTCAAGACAATGTGCTTTGTATTGGCATGATTAATATAGATAGCATTTGTTTTACAATAATAGTATAAGTACAATAGCTATATGTTGTGCACAACGATATATAGTATATATATGGGTAAATGTTTTTATTGATACTTAATTAGCAGTATTTACTGGTTGCGTCCAAAATGGGAATGAATTTTTTTAAATTTATCAATGAATACTTCACTATTTACCAGTGAATCATGGCTCTCACCGGTATTGCGTTGATTGATATGCCTCATTTCCTCCCCATGTATATCCCGTGTAGTCACTCTTGAATTTTTTTAGCATACATACAACTGTCTACATATATATATAAACTATAATGAGTTTTGCATATCACAAATAATCAGTTGCAAGTATTATTTTTATAACGATTTTGTTCGTACTTGAGTGACAGGCAACCAACAGGGTGGAAACTGGCGTCCAGGTGTGTTTCGTTGAGCAATGTTTGTACAATTTATCGATACAGCGTTGTCAGTTGATTGGAAATATTGGCTGGATTCGAATAGATTGTACTTGTTTGTGACCACCAAGTTCATCGATTCGATTCTCCTGATGGATTATTTCAGGGCCTCTACAAAGTACACCAAACAATAGGACAGTGTATGTAAACTAATTCACAATTGATATGCACATGTAATGAATGTATTTACATTTAATTTAATGTTGAAAGTCCACCCACGTCAGTACTTGTTATTTATTCGACTGTTCTTGCCACTCTTTGTATTTTGTTATACTTGAGATGCTATTTCTGTATTGCGGTACTTACAATTGCTTGATTTTTCTACTGCCATGTTTTACTCGTATACTACAATCTTTTTCGTTAGTAGCACTAAGGCATTGTAAAAATGTTCGTTCACTGCAAAAATCCTGAGGTTATTTCTATAGCGCAATCCGGTTACGGCAAGAACTAACGATACTTGTGAGCTTTGAAAATGTAAACACAATTGAAGAGATTCACCACATGAGACATGAAATTGTACTTGGCAAGATGAAGTAGAATAGGTATAATGTATACTGTGAAAGCGGATGAGTGTGTCTAGAATTTGTAGAAAGAGTAAGTTGGGTCAACGTGAGACTAAGAAGACTAGAGTATGACGAGAGCACAATGTGATAGCTTGGATGTTAGTTTCTGTGTAAGATCACCTAGTACTTGCCATTAACTATTTATGTGAGTTTTCAGCCTGTCGGTTTTTGCGCTAGCAAGCTCAAGCTCTACAGTTCTGCTGACTCTTGTGTGTAGTGTACGGAGCTAGCCAGAGTGGAAGAGAAACGTGCATGACTATTATGTAGTGTGCGTATTAAGCTATGCAGCAGCGTCTCTTGCTGTGTTCAGGTTGGCAAAACCTGTGGTTGATTCACTTCGGGCAGATTGACGACTAAACTGCTCTTATAGTATAGAACTCTGCTTCGTCTTCCGTCCACAGTCCACGAATTTCACTTCCCGACTTCCTCCTTCAACTATACAAACCGATTCATCACTCATCGTTGGATACATTGCTGCTGTTCTATATCTATCCTAATAATACATTGCCAGTTTATCCATCGTATTTCAACTCAATCTTAAACACTACATGTCCTTTGTGTTCATTGAAAGCTTGTCGTCCTTTTCACATTATATGACCAACCAAACAAGTGAATGAACATGAAACTAAAATGTTAGCCCAAAATAATATCAACCTAAGGGCTCTTTATGTTCCTCTTGACAAACTATTTGCTCTTTTTTATGACTGAAGAAAACAAAAAACTAGAAAATAGTTCAAACAACTTGTGCAATAACTTTATTTTATTTTATCTCCTCCTTGCACATTTCGATTCTTAACTGTCTATCTTTACTGTACATGTACAGTCCTTTATGCTCGTATGTAAAGTACTCCCAAGGTTTCGCAACTTACTACAAGTGTGCATGGCTGTACAGTTCTTTATACTTTTATACCTCATCCTTTCGACTCTACCGTCGAATGTTTACTTGAGATATTTTCCAACTTTTCGGTATCCTTCACGTCTTCTTTGCCACGGATATAAGTACCTCCTACATACCAACACCCGATACACAACGTGTGACTTCGACCCCCAGGATTATACGCTCATGTTAAAACGCCTTTTCCTCAAGGAAAAAGCTTTCTCAACGACCAACTAACAATAAATGAAGCTCTATTCATCAACTTGACTCCATGTTCCTGAAACATTTAACACCTACTTTTTAGAAACTCCTCGGTTGTCATTACATACACACTGCATCACTTTGCATTCAGATTTAACTTCTTGAATACATACTGCCGTATAACCAAAAGCAACTTCAACTGATGACTGTGTAGCTTTTTAACCTAAGGGTTCTTTATATTCCTTTTGACAAACTATTTGCTTTCTTTATGGTTGAAGAAGACAAGAAACTCATATGAAAATAGTTCAAACGACTTGTGTAAAAACGTTATTTTATTTTACCGCCTCACTTAATTTCGAAATTATGCGGAATACGTCATTATAGTTTAAAAAAGTGAAAGAAATTTATATTCATTCCATATTACGTTTAGACGAGTAGCTTTCAGCAACAAGATTCATTCTTCAATCTTCTTCAATCTAGCAATTTGCAAAGCTATTTCGCCGTTGCGACGTCCTCTGAGACCGTATTTCTCTTCAATATCAAAAGCATCCCCGCGACATTTCACTGGAGGTCCACGATAGCACAAAAGTGAGCTGCTTGGAAGGATTCTATTTACACTGGTTTCATTGTCCTCGTCATCATTCGGTGCATTTCCGTCTGTTCAGAAAAAAAAATCAAGTAAGACAAGTAATAACTAGTGGGAAAAATAACTGAAATGTTAGAAGAAATTGTAAATTGATCTTCGCCGCTGTCGGTCAGGAGAGCTGATTATACATAAAGGATAGTATTGAATACCTGTTGGACCTCCTTTATTCTTGTGCACACGGAGCTCATGAAGGTAACAACTTCGGAGAGTTATGAAGCCGAGGAGGCAGGTAGGGCATTGGTAATGATCTATGGCAAAATGCCTACGGTGATGGCCTTTGAAGTCTCATCGTCAGTACCAAGAACTTCTTATCACAAACCTCGCAAAACTTATCTTCTGCTATATTCCGATAATGCTCATCTTCATCATCATCCGATAAATCATAAATAAATTCATCCTCGTACGCTTCCCCCGGCTCTGCTTCATGGGTCCTATCAAGTTTCACTTCATCTGAAAAAATATGACAATGCTAATAAGCTCTATAATCTCCTATTCACTATGCCGTCAAGTTTCTTACAGACAATCAAACAAGCAGGAGATTACTTAAGAATAAAAAGCTTTGTTCCAAAATCTTCAATGAAAATATCCCAGAGCATCTTCCGAAGTATAAGTAGTAACAACTTCCGCCTGAGTTGCTTTCGCTGAGCGATGAAATCCTAGTCGACGTCTTTTAACAGGCTGTCGATATTCACCTTCGTTAGAATCCATTGTCGAGGCAATGGTAGCGTTATTTGTTTTGCTTGTAAACACCACAATTGAAAATATTTTTACAACTTTAAATTAAAATTATGACAAATGTTTAGTTTTTTAAAACTAACTAATGTTTGTAAACCATCTTGAATAATTATTTACTGTGTCGTAAGGCAAGCATTGTATGATGCCAGTTGTAGAATAAAGTTTTACTATCTCTCTCTCTTGCACAACTAGATTTTTAGCTGATTTTTTTGATGCTGCTACTATGATACTACTGCAACGCATTTTAAAGCCTTTCAATTCGCAAAGGTAGGACACCGGACAGACAGACAGACTTCGGGACACGAACAGTCTCATACTAGAAGCTTTCGCTTAAAATCAGGGTTGGTGGATTTTTTGGTTTTTTTCAAAAAAACCAAATAAACCAGATTAATAGGGTTAAAACCAGGTTTTTGGTTTAAATTAATTTTTACTCCAAAACATTCAATCATTCAGAAAAACAATTAACTTTTTACAAAATAATTACCTTCCCAAACTCACAGAGCAACATAGCATGCAAATATTACTGCAAATTATATTACAAATCCAATCAGCTTTGACTACAACTTTACAAAGTGCTTGGCTGCCATAATTGCATGCAATGCTTTACTCACTGAGCCTGTGATTCGAAAAGGAATTTGTAGAATTCATAAAAAATTAATAAATGAATATTTAACTCCCAAAACAAGAAGTCAACGTGAATAAAAGATATTCGTGAGAGGAAAATTTAAGTATGTGTGACAAAATATGAACGTTTTGGATTGAAAATATGCAAATATACATATAATGGTTTAAATCATTGTTTTTTTAAAAAAAACCGTCTGGTTTTAACCGTGGTTAAAACCATGGTTAAAATCATTTGGTTTTAACCCGAACAACCCTGCTTAAAATACGTTTCTAAACCAATGCTTCGTCCCGATTTTTACACTTTCTTCGAAAGCTATTGCTGAACGAGTCGCTCCGCTATAGCGTCGCAATTTTACTTTTTTAAAGCGTGGGAAATTAATACTATTTAATTATTTAAAAAATCGCCCGGATTATATGAAGGCCCAAACATACCAATAATGAAAAGCCTAAAAACATATGGACAAGTATAATATAGGGGACACGGTAGTTTTTGTTCAGGTCCGTCCGCTCAGGGAACAAAACTAAAATAATTCATCAAAAATGTGATTTTTTCTGGATTATTTTTACTTTTTTATTTTCAGGAGTTTCAAATACGTAGCTAGCTACTAATAATTAAATTATACGGAAGCCCTTGAAAAAATTCAAGGGTGTAAACCATAAGGTAATGCACAACTGGATCCTTCAATATAATTATTGTAAGTACAACAAAATCGCATTCTGTAGAAAAACCGTGAAATGAATGAGATAAAAAGAACGGGTTCTAGTTGTTAGCAGTGCTGCCACAATATTGGCGGAAGTTAAAATATATTGAGGGTGGTTGTCCAACACTCTAGACATCTCGAACGTCCCTTAGCTGCAGGAGATGAACTCGAAGAGCAGAGAGCTTGTAGACGATATCCTGTAGATGCCAGAAATAGGCTTAAGAGGACGCCGATAGTGGTGCAATTTCCCCCGGACTTGAAACCAGAATTCGGTGTGTATCTATAAAATTGAAGCTAAAGCAGATAGGATGTCTTCTTTTTTTTCGTCGGTTCCTCATCGATGTCTGATTCCCTAGTTATTGGATTGCTGCTGGTCGTAGTTCTTGAAATTTCCTGTGTATGTGCATATACAATCTCAATCAAAGTTGCACCATAGAAGAATATAATAGATAAGATAGCGACTGCACTTCCTGTGCCTGTTGGGCTCAAATCACGCTGTTTACCATTAACAAATCAAATTAATGGAGAGCAAAACAGAACGAGTTTTAATTAATTGTTTGCCATCTCGCAAAATCTTATTTTTATTTTGTAAACCATTTTTATTTAGCGAAATTGTTTATCGAAAAACTTGTGTTTTTCATTTATTTCAATTTTTGCATGATGTACACTTTTAATTAGGGCTTTATATTCCCTGTTTACATTATTATAACTTCTAGTCACCGAAATACGGTGATTACTTTACTGTATATATTTGTATTATGCTTAGTGTAAAGAACTTCGAATTATATATCAGATATAAATGTGTACATGTTTTTTAATGAACGGTAGCTATGCAAGAATATTGTTAGCAACTGGCTCGAAATTTTGTTTATCTTTCTCAATTTTTTAAGTGCTATATAAGGGTTTATGGGGTGAAAAAAGTTTCATAGGTGTCCCTACATGTGACATCCATTCTCAGACCCTAACCATCGAAATCCGTCAAATGGTTTCGCTTTTATCCTAAAATATTACTTTTTGACTTTCGGGTAAATGCATAGTGGATGCTTTTTAAATCCAGCATGCTATTTCAAATGTTTGCAACTTTAAAAAGCTGTTATAAGTTAAAAAAAAAAGCGTCTTCACAAAAATAGATTTATTTGTTATATTCCGCTATGGTTGCACTGGGGCCGAAAGCATCAGAGGAAAGAGGAATACATAGTGGGAGAGAGTGAAAGGAGGAAAGGAAGATATAGTAACTAGCAAGTTGAGCAATTCGGCACTCTGCATCCTTCCATGCCGTGCAAAATCAATAGAGAGTTTTCGCGCAGCAGCATATTGGCGAAGAGAGAACCTTTCATGTAGGAAATCTGTAGTAAGCAAGCGTGTCACCTCAACCGGAGTGATTCTTATTCTTGCCCAGCCATTCCTATTTCTATCTATCTCATCCTCCTGGACCAGTAAATTGTCTCATCCATCGTCCACATCCTTTTTTCTCGTCCCCACAAAAACATTGTGCAGATAGGAGGCGAGCGAGGAGTGAAGTAGTATAACGGGGAAGAGCAGAAGAGGCGCATCGTCTCACTCTCATCTATACCTTTTACCAGGCCAGAGAACGTCAGTCGACAGGCTCCCGCCCTCATTATATTCTTTCGGTCGGTGCGGACCGCTCTGTAATATATTCCATCTCTTCTTTGTCTTCTCATCTTTTCTCATCCATCCATATATCAATGTTTCAAGTTTAATAAAAAAATAAGAATTTGCACATACAAACTATAGTGATAATTTTATTAACAGTTCTTGGTTCTATCTCAGCTCAACTTCAGTTATACAAGTGGAGTAAAATAAGTAAATCAAATAATAGTAGTTAACAATGGTTCTAGTGCTCAAACATTACTGGGTAAGTTTCTTTTATCACTAGCATACATACATAGTACTTGCATTGTGTTGTTAAATATCATGCATATTTTTTAGCTTGTTGCGGAAGTCAGGGCACAAGTTAAATAAGATGATATAATGCAATTATACATTTAATTAAATGTGAAGTAAACATATTTAGTTGAGTATCCATTTTGACCGTTACTTGGACGGTACTATATGTTCTGCCGGTTTGTTAACCTTGTGTGCTTTAGAGGGGCAATAAAACATTGGGCATCCAATTTTAATAGAATTCGCATGTGAATTGGAGCGGGATATAAAAACCCATAGAATATTGCAGAATGTTTTCATACATCTGTCGATTAATTACGGAACATACACAATGCATTCAGTGTGACAAAATTGTGCAAAGATATAGCGACCCATTTAAACAAGGAGCAAATTTAGGCATTTTAGCAGCAAATATAAACGAAAATAGCAGCAAAATATTTAGATTAGCACCAAATTAAATAACCTTGCAGCAAATTTAATAAACTTGCAGCAATTACAATGCATCTACAGAAAAGCTCATTAACAAGCACAAAATCAAATAGTTCAACCAGAAGCTAATATAAAAGCTATAAAAGAAACAAAAAATTATACACATTAGTAACGAACATGCAGCATTATAAATAATTTTTACACAACAGCCTATTTTTTAAATTCCGCTATTAGTTTCAAGTGGTTTTTAACTATAAATTAAAATAACTTGAATTATTTTAATATCTTGTAAATTTTGCTATAATTTTTAATAAGTATTACTGAACACTTCACGTTTTTGACTTACAATAGCAATTTATGTTTACGTTATTTGTGCGTTAATATGCATCGTATTGGTAATTTGTATTTGAATCATTTTTATGACCACAAAGCTGCCAAAGTGCCATGATGCTCTTGTTTTTGCATACGTACATTCGTGATATTTCCTGTGTTCCCTTATTCTTCCCAGCGTTCCCGAGCTTGGTCAAAGATATTTAGCATACATGCTCATCACCACCACCATGAGATGCAAAATATAAGTATACAAGTTGGCTCCGCGCCTTCGCGGGTCCCCTTTGCCGCCTAGTCGCTCAAATCGCTAATATAAATTTCAACTTGCCTAAAAAAATAAACTACTGTAAACTATTAAAACTTGCTACCAGTTAAATAGGAAAATATCTATCTCATCGTGTTATTACGCTATTATTAAGGGCGGGAGTAGGGCACAAGTATTTACGGCCTGGAATAGGTCACTATTAGATTAAATCATGACCAAATAGAATCTATAATGTTGTACCACGATAGTAAAATTAATCAGAATCTTAATAATTAATTATAACCACAATAATTATAAATGTAAATATAGTTTGTCTTTTTATTTCTACTACCTATAATCTATTTCATGTTTACTATCTTCAATACTTTTTGCTTCTTGTATATTGTTTACATCTTTCAGCGTCTGTATTGCGTATGTACTAAAGACAATAAATCAAAAATCACAAAAAATCATACTATTGCTTACAACGGGAATAGGGCGTAAGTATTTACGGCAGGAATAGGGCAAAAGTATTTACGGCAGGAATAGGGCATAAGTATTTACGGCGGGAATAGGGCACAAGTATTTACGTCGGGAATAGGGCATAAGTATTTACGGCGGGAATAGGGCAACAGTATTTACGGCGGGAATAGGGCACTATCATTTACAGTGACAATAGAACCCCAGCGTGTCGGACAGACGTGACACCGGTTTTATAATACAGGAGATAAATTGTGATTGTGAGGTTTGGTTCAAAACTTTACAGCAATATTATATTAATCTGTTTGAAAAATATCGGTCGCAACCGTCAATATAATTTATTTAAAATATTTTTACTGGCCATGAAAAAATAAATATGAATGGTTTGAATGATTTGATAAATCTGGAAATAACTAAACTTATTGCTGATTTTTTCTGATACGTAATAAGTTTTCCTGCAAATGTTTTGTATTCGCTTCAAATTTATTTATTTTATTTTTTGACGTTAGAGATTTTAATAATTTACATGTGGCAAAAATGGACATAGCAAAACAGGTTTTTGCCACTAGTGGCATAAATGCAAAAAAATTAATGGGTATTTACAAGAAATTTTATCTACATTAAAATTTTTTAAATACACAATATGATACAATGTGCATATTGCAAGTAAATTGTGTTACCTCTATTTAGCTTTATTTCGACAATATTAGTGCTTGTTATAGATGAAGCAGTGTCAATTTGTCCAAATTTTTGAAGAACAAATATTTTGATGGTCACAAAAAATACATTGTCACGATAAAACGCACAAAATAAATGCCTTCATCAATCATCACACCAAAAATGACTAAAAAATGTATTTTACAAAAATAATTTTTGCCATTATGACAAATGTCATTAATGCCAGCCTGACATGACATAAAGGAAAACTTTGTGGCAACCCTGATTTGCTGCAAGTTTATTAAATTTACTGCTAACCCAAAATATTTGCTGCAAGTTTATTAAATTTGATTCTAACCTAAATTATTTGCTACTAATCTGCTATAGATTTGCTGCGAGTGGATTTGGTACTAAAATCTCATTTATTTGCTGCTGATTTAAATATATCCCAAAGATATGTTATCTCTTACAAAGGAGTTGCAGAAACTAAGTCATACTTAGTATAGGTAACATGCTAAAATTTACTTGCATGGTTAGAAATATTTTGTCTGTACGGCTACTTGGTCTTCCGCAGTTGCCTACTTAATATTTTTCATAATAATGTTTCTACCTACAAGTCATAAAATTCCGTGACCTTTATGTAGTTGCTCCCTTGTGTTTAGTTCTCGCTCTGTTGTCTCTCCCTCTTTCGTGACATTTTTCATATCTTCTTGTTAACCGTGGGGCATTTACCAAGCGTGTAAATGGAGAGGAGACCGTGGCTGTACAAAAGAAGGACGAATGACGAACGTCGTCGTCTTTGCTACGAATTCAATTCCCACTGCATCTCCTGACCTTTTCTTGTTGTTGTTCTTCTCCCTATTTCATCTGGGCTTTTGTAATAGTTCCGTCGTACGCTCCAACTTTTTTCTCTTACAATTTCCTAGTCTACAACACATTTCTTCTGCAATTCTTGCTCATTCCCACAAAACAAGGAATATGAATAGTCATAATAGCAAGGCTAATAATAAATGCAAGTTATTCACTCGATACAGCTCGAGACTCCGGCAGACGAAGAAGGAGCGTCAAAGGAATATGCAAAATAGTACAGTCAGTACAATTTAGACAAACAAAGACTCTAATTTATATAACCTAAAACTCTTGAGCTTATTAAAATGGAAAAACTTTAAAAAACCTTGGGGTTACGAAGGGCAAAAAAAGTTAGCTCTCCTTTGTTTCTGGAAAGTTACTTATTTATTTAGTCTCCTTTGGAATTTTTTGTACTTGCCCAAGAAATTAGTCATATAGTAGAGGAATATAATAGAAAAGCCGCTGTTGTACTTCTCGTGAGAGAAGAGATAAAGCATTAACACCGAGAACTGTCGCAACTTAAAACAGCATCTAAAAGTTGAAGTTAAGCGACGTCTAAATCTAATAAGTATACAGTGGAAAGCGGAATCTAAACCCGAAAATCAGCTTTATAAAAAGGATAATTCCATGAGATGCTTATTATTATTGTGTAAATTCTGATAAGCGAAAACGAGCTTTGTGAAGTGCAAACCCTCCCGCCTTTTGTCCTCACACTGTGTGGGGTATTACAGGGTAAATCCTCCAACATGTGGATAATATGCTGCTATGGGATAATAGGAATGTATGCGACCGTACAAATTAATTCGCTTTTTGTACTGTGTCAAACTCAACTGGCTTATTTTAAGTATTCCGGATTGCTAATATTACAAGTAGTAGTTTCATGCGGTACAGTAGTATTTAGAAAATTCCATGTAGTATATTAATTTGCGTAGTTATATGATAACGAATATAATCCCGCTTTATCATTTAAGTAAATATGCAGTAGTATCCGTGCTGGTAGGAATGGCATGGAGATCTGAAAAAAGCTGCCACGTACCAATGATGTAGACTTTAAACCCGGTGCACCCAGTGACTTTGTAATGCCGTAATTGTGTGTATATGTCGGAGAATTGCATAACCCTGATTTATACATCTCTCATCGCAACATGCGTGTCGTCGTGCACCTTGGGGAAATAATATTTAGACAGGTTTCATTTGATGAAAATAAATGGATGCATTGATGAAAAATTTAACAAGACTTGGCGTAATTCCAGCTGCCACCACATTTTCACTTCCAGGAGGTTGTTCATTTGTAGGCAAGAGGAGCTCAACTCTTCAAGTATTTATTATATTAACTTTGCAGTCAGACACTGTCTAAAGATACGTGTTCTGTATCCAACCACCTATACATATAATTATATCTACATATACTTACACAAATGCCAACTTTAAAGACATGATACGGTTGAACTTGCGCCTGTTGTGCAGGCACTAAAGCACTTGATATACTATATCTACGTTTATACCTGGAAAGTTATGCATACCACTTGACATAGTTAGTACTCCGAAACCTTCCTATACTCATTCAACTGACTTGATCTATATTGCCTTCCCTACATTGACTGGCGGAAATAGCGGAGAGATACGGAATCAGCAGGTGTGTCTTTCCGGATAGTCTAATAAAGAATAAGAACAACAAGCTTGGCGCAATCTTCCACAAATAACATTAACTTCTCTCTTTAAGCTTAGTCGCCCTTATTGAAATTGTCTGCAAAGAAGGGAAGTCAGGCTTGTGTTTTCATTTTGAAACTTCTCATTGTTCCAGGGATTATGTTTTCAACTTATCTCTACCAGGGCTTGTCGTCTTGACTCTTCATTTCTTTCCAGAGCTAGTGTCGTCAACTTTGAATTATCGTATCTACCTTTGCATTAGTCTAGACAACTTTGGATTTCTGTCTTATAATTTTCAACTTACAAGTTAGATCACTGCTTTGTTCGATCACTGTGGGAGGCTTGGGAGTTTTCAACTATCTTTAGAATCTTCTTGTTATGAAGCGTATTAGGATGACATTAAAGCATTTCTGACAGTGTGGCATTTTTAGCGTCCTAGCGTTTTTGTCGTTATGATTGTTTTGGCGCTCATGCATTTTCCCCATCTATTTCTATTACAAGGTAGGCAACTATATGGCACACGACAACAGGAAAAAATGCTCATGAAATCTTAATTCTATATATAGAGTTATAAGGGGTGGCGGCAGTAAGTTCTGTATTGCCTTACAAGTATTTTAGTATAGTAGTACGAGATACTGTACACAGTACACTCCATGAAGGTATACATACACTGTACTCCAGAAAGAAAAAGAACAACTATAGAGCAAAATTGCAGAGAGGGTCACATTCTTTGTATGCGACTGCTTAAACTTTTCTGCATGCATTGCATTCATGAGTGGCATTCCATGTATGTGTGTGCTCTTGGTCTTGTTGTTGTGTAGGAGACAAATAAGTGGAATACATCTTGTGCGTACACATCCTGCAAGCTTTTATCGTATCGCATTATCTCTTTCTCTCTGTCTCCCTCGGCAACGGGATCATTATAAAAGAGAAAAATGCATTGGCTCTCATACAGAAGAGTTACTTCGGGGACGCATTTGGTTACATGAAAGCCTCATAATATGATATATGACCAGCGTCGTTGCCATGGACATAACTAGATTATACCTGTGGAAAAGCTGTCACGTAATAAAACTATGAGTGACACCAAACAGTGAAAATAGCTTTGTTCTGTTTTAAAACCTGAACTTTGTGACAGGTGACGAATTAAATTTCTATTAGCATTCTTCATGTCTCCTCACTTGCGATTGCGAACGGCTAGAGCGTCGCTGCTACTCCGTCATACCGCTCCGGCACAGATTATGAACGGGAGCTCCATAAGCGGACGGTTGATTTGTATGCACCTACTGTCTCGTACGTGTGAACATCTTTACCTTCGCACTTTTACTCAATGTTAGCTTTTGTACTAACATTATAAGATTTTAACCACATTGTATGTGTTGTCACTCCATGCGAACTTCCTTTAAGAGTTATACGACGTGAAAAATATTTATACAATAAACATAGTCTTTATATAAAGTTTATGTATCTATGAACATTCAATTTATGAAGAGCCACATTGAGCATCCATGGCCCTCCTGCGTGCAATCGCATTTCCCGGTTTATAAGTGTCTTCGGTATCCTTCATCTATAAAGAAATTCCTGCTGCAGAGGATTTTTTGTCTCTCTGTCTAAAAGCTCCGAATATTTCTGGTCCCAGATTTCCACGATTACATGTCTCACAGGAATGCATGCAATGCGTGTGTACGTGTCTTTATATCCTGTCCCATAGGATCGCAATGTGTTCGGGGAAGGGCGGAATCAAGGGAACTTCAAGTGTTGTAGTTCCTGAAATGCTGCATTTAAAAGAAGTTATGTATCGTCAAGGTGGAAGCATTTACAATTATTTTGAGATAATGCTTTGGTCGTTTTATTTGAACCGCCCTGAAGAAACCTCTTGAGAACCCGTCGCATGCGGTTGTAAGTTTTATAGAGATCGAGGAGCGTTTGTAGATAATAATAAAATCAAGACATTGGGGAAGGAGGAAAAAAATCTTGAGTGCAAGAGAAAGCTTGTGTTAGAGAATGAGAGAGGGAGTGTATACTAATACGTTAGAGAGGGAGAGAGAGAGAGAAAAAAAATTATGTGTGAAAGTGAACACTGAGAAGTATAAAATGGGAAAAATGCTCGGGAATCTTAATCAAGTTACACACTTTCCATTCACATTAAGAACCTGCGTAATAATTGCTAAGGCATGTAAATTATTTATTGAGCCAAATTCAAAAGTGTATTGTAGTGATGGAGTGAGTGAGACAATGGCAGCGTGAGTGGAGATCGTATGTGCAAATATGTGTGGGTTGGGTGCGGGGCAAGTCCAGTATAAATACTCCAGAGTCCTTCGACTCTTCTATCTCTCTCCCTCAAACACATCGAGACTACACACACTGAGGACAATAGTTGTGAAATTAAATTAGGAAGTAGACTGGTACAATGTAAATGTTTGTGTTTCTCCACCAACGTTTTCTTCTCGCCGTGTGTTTCTTGTTCCTTCCCTTTACATTGTATAATGTTCCATTCCGACGGGGAACATATGTTCGCTATTTATGCAAACAGACTGGGACGACCCTATGCATTTAAAGAACTAGGTATTACTGTAGTTTATAACCATTGGGACGGATGATCATGCAGCAGGGCAGGCAGCACAGAGACATACGTTCTAACTTTAACCTTAAATGCGCAGTAAGAATAAATACTCCCATTTGCCACCATTACACTCTCAACCTTTTATGATCTTCATTATTAGCTCCGCGTATGTTCGGCTCCGCAAAGTAATACCACCTCATTGCAAAAACAGGATTTTCCGACCTCTTTTATGCAGTTTTCTATTGAAGTTTCCTCTTTGTGCCAGGATGGATTAACAATATCTTCAGTGTTTTGCATGTGCTACAAATCCTACTGTTGATTTGAAAATACATTCTGAAAAGGATAATTTTTAATATTCAAGTAGTATTGGCTTTGATACAAACAATATTAATTTTTAGCCTCAAATTCGTCCATACTTACTTTATCATCGTTTCAAAAATTAATAATTTCAACAAGAATTAAGTCACATTTTTAACATGACATTTTCTTAAATATAAGAAATCCATTTTGAGAATAAAATGCTACTAAAAACTAATAATGTTTAGAGTGGAAAAGTTCTACATCACTCATTTTAAGCATAGAAATATCCTAAGATTAAAATTCTTTAGAGTTGAAATTAAACTAAAAGTAACGATGTATTTTATAAGAAAATTTCAAAGCTTTTTTGCATACTCAGACACAAAATTTTTGATGGAGCTGCATTATTGCAGAGGCATTGCAAAAGCTTCGACAGTGATTTACACTTTACGGACACTCATCGTTCATCCCATAGGCTTTCTATTTCTCTATCGTGGAATCTGTGTCGTTTTTGAATTTCTATAGAATATTTCAATTCCAACTCACAATCAGTGAACAGAGAATGGAAGGTAGAAAGAGGTTTTTCGAACTCAGCTTTCTCTCAGTCTCTTACATTCCACCGCTTGCTGACGAGACGAGGACTGGCAGAGAGTTCCTCAATATATCTTTGGTATTACTAGAAGCGTTACGGTTAGAAGAAGAGAGTTAGAGAGGAGTAACACGAGCTGGGAGACGTAGGGGGAGAAAGGAGAAAAGGGCTTAAAAAGACCCAACTATTCAAGTAGTCGTTCTTCTTGGTTTGGTGAGAGTTGAGCCAACAGAAGGGCGCTTTCTCCTGTATCGATTCCCTCGGCACACATTTACATAAATGTACACTTGCATATTACATTTCCAGATCCAGGCAAGGAGTGAAGGGAGCACTTATTTGCATTTTCTCCTCCGAATCATCCTCATCCATCCCGATAGCTCAGTGTGTTTTTAATTGCCGAGGAGTCACTTCACAATCCTGGCTTTCCTAACCTATAGCTTATACAAGGTAAAAGGTGGCCGTGTGGAGTAAATTTCATTAGGGAGGATTATGTGCCGAGAGCTTAAATTTGAAGTGTGTTGTAGGCCTTCAAAAATTATTGTCACATGCACCCTTACAATTTATATAACATTAAGCACCTTAAATAATAAGTTTGTATGGCGGAGACACTTCCAAAAATCTGTTCAAGTTGTAGGCATCTTCAAAGTATATATCATCGGTACATTAACCTGTACGTGCAGTGGATTGCTTAACCAGTGTCGTGTGTACCTGGAAGAAGGTATGGTTGGAGGCTGTTTAAGGTATAGATAAGTACGACATACACCTAAATGAAGGTATGAGTGTGTAATACGCATCTGAAAATGGGTCTATCGGGCATCCTCTTAAAAATACAGTGAGTAGGCACCCAATACAGCTTGCATTCATTATGCACACGAAGTGTTCTGAGTTGAAGAGTGGGCTAAAATCATCGGCGAGAGGCGAATGTGGAGAAAAGTAGATGGGTATGGAGCTAAAAAGAAAGTAAAAAGATGCTATAAAGGAACTAAAGAAACAATTTCCCAGCTCCTTCATCTCTTATGCCAGGAAAACGGCCGCTTCAACATTATTTCCAGCACTCAACTTGCCTATTACTGGCAACCTCACTGGGGCTTAAATCAGGTCTAAGAAGGTAATTACATGTCACATAAGTGATTTGAAACAAATAAGAGTGTTGAGGATGGGAGGTGCAGCAGGCCTGTACACCATACCCGAAACCTTGCAGATAACGACGGAAGAGAAGCTCTTTTGGGGGGAAATGAGATATCCGCAGTGGGTATAATAACCACGCTATGCCTAATGAATGGATGACTGAGTTTGCCTCCTGCTACCAACAATATTTACTCGTTGGAACTGCCACTCCCATGTATAGCGGCAGGCCTACCTAAGCTGTACACATATCAAATGCACTTATTTATAGGTAAACTTTTCATAGAAACTTTCACTTGAAGTACCAATATATATATATAAATAACTTTTTATCCTAGACAATATACCAAATTAGTGCTCTTGGCCTATGAAGAAAATAATCTAAGCTTACACTGGATGAAGCAAATATTCTCTGCCTACGATATTTATAGATAAAATACTCAGGAAAGCTCGGTCATTCGATCTCGCCATAAAATAATACATACTTGGTGAAGCTGCCTGACTCAGGAGCCACAAAGGCTGCATTAAAAGTAGCTAATCTTAACTAGGGGTGAACTTAAAGAATACCCACAGAAAAACCTGGCGTGAAGCTGTATATGGGGGAAAATTGCAAATTTTGTGAAAAAATAAAAGTTTTTAAAAGAGTGAAAAAGAAGGGGAATATTTTAGTTGGAAAAATCCTGCGTGCGTGTATGAGAGCCACACAGAGAGAGAGAGACGAGGAATAAAAAAGAAAAAAATATAAGGGTGAAAAGAAAAAAGAAAGGACGAGAAAGAATACGAATAAAAGTAAAAAAGGCAAAAACGCTCGCACCCATCCAACTTGTGAGAAGCCCTTTAACCAAAGATTCACTACACTTGCACAAAACTGAAGGAGTGTACAAACTTTTGCCTTAAGTTTATGCTCATTTGAGACCGATAAGACCAGCCGCTTGTTCCAGGAGCTTTGCCACCAATTCTCTATTGACGTCATCGTCTACTTTCTCCACCTCTGACGTCACACTCTGTTCCTCTTGCCACACTGCAATATACTCACTTAATAAGTCTTCCACACATAATACACACATGTATTATTATTGCATATATATGTACATACACATTCGTTCCATACACACTTTGGCTATGCATCCATAGCAACATATTGCTCGTAGGTTGGTTATACCTTGTTTGTAAGATATACATAAAGAAAAGAAAACCAATTCTAAAGCGGAGAACACACACACACACAAACACTTTTACACGTCTTCTTCCATTTTTGGCAGGCTATTATGAAGAAAAAACCTGAAAAGGCCTTCCCTTCACCAGGTTTTCCATTTCCATACAAAGAAGATGCCCTTTCATAATTATATAAAACACGGAAAGGCTTCAACCCCTTTGCAAATCCCCAATTTTATAACGTGGAGCTAGCTGTAAACTCTTCTTCAGTGTTTATATGTACGCGACTCTATTTCGGGAAAATCGAGACGAGTTGAAAAACAATCTATCTCTCATCTCTTGTGAAGTGAGCGCGCTACCATTCCCAACTCATGCATATCATATCAATGGTGTAAAAAATGGTGATGCAAAACCAGCTAGCTCTGAGCTTTCTCATTCAAGTTTTTGGTTTCTTTCAACCGAACACTGTCTACATTGTATATGAGGAGGGGGAAGTAATGATAACGATATATAAAAACCCAGGTATGTACATACATGTTTGCGCTATAACAAGGACGTGTGCGTGTAAATACATTTGTTGGTGAGAGAAAAAGATTCATTCAAAAAGGTTTTCACCATTGCAGTGGCTATCCCTTGCACGCAATTTATCCTGGTTATTCTACTCACCTGTACGAGAAAGATTGTTGGGGACTTTTGAATTACACGTACAAAATCACATTTTATTTGACGCAAGATAATGTTTAGAAATTTCTCTGCATTTTTAAGATTCCATCTTATTTTCGTTCTTATTCCCAAAAACTAATTAAGACATCAAATGAAAACACCAGAAAGCTTTCAAGATCTTCATTTTGCGAACGTTGTCATTTAACAGTTACTATTGAATGTACAGAACAAAGACTTCTGTAATGTTCACTAACCTTTTTTCTTTGTCGTTATTATTTACTTTGTCTGTATTGTTTGCCTTCCGAGACTACTTTAATAAGAAGGTAATTGATGAAGTTATATTAAAAAGTGAAATTGGCTTTCCCTGTGAAACTTTGGAGCTGTCTGCTGTCTTAGGAAATTACAATTTAGCAAACTACAGAGGCGAATTGATTTGCTCGGGCCTGAGTAGTCTGCAAATTGATTTACATAAAGGCCGGGATCTACTTATTGTACATAACTTAATTGACTTGGTTGCTTTCATTTCATGTCTGAAATATTTTCTGCTAGGCGAGGTTAATTGACCAGGAGCAGGCGGCTGCTATCTTGGGACAATTCAAAATATAACTAAATGCAATATTTGCAGATGATGGGATGTTTATAGGAAGGAAATTCAATTGTCCTGGTTTCCTGTAGCTTTGTCATCTTTCATTTACGAAAGAAAATTTCTCCGCTACGAAAAAGGTTATTTTCATCTCTTATCAAGTTTCCAAGCTACTTTAACGGCTAAGTGGATCACAGTTTGAAAACTTTATATAACAAGTTTTCCAACTCTAATCAACTTAACAGCTAATAGAAAGCTATTTATTATTGGAAACGATTGGCGGCAAAATGTTTTTCGCAAAAGTAAAGTGGATGGTACTTTGCTGCGAGTTTCTCCTCAACCCCGCAAATTTTCAAGCGAATTTACTGTGAGCAAGGTTATTTTGGAAGATATTCAATTAGAGCGGAGTAAAGTTGATGGTATGGAAATGTAATGATGCAGAAATACAAAGTGTGCTGAGGGAAACAAGTGGATAATGCATATGGAGGTACATAATTACATGGTAGTACATCAGTACATACGTAAACGGGCAGGAACCCAATATCCCACGAGACAGTTAAAACAGATCAAATGAGCTTTACCTGCACACTTGCTCTTCTATCAGTTTGAAAGAGAATCAAGGTGGAAGGGCTTGATCTAACCAATGTTATTGAATGGTGCTATTATATAAAGGGAGAATGCTTCAGGGAAAAGCTCCTAAAGAACAATATCAGATTGCAAGTCTGATGAGCAGGGCCAAGCAACTTGAGAGTGTTGTCTAAGTGTTGTGGAAAGTACTCCGAAGTATATGGACTAGGATTTGTATTGTGATTCTCCCGTTTCTCGTGCGCTGCTCTAGATAGATAGGCTAGAGAGGGTTTGAGAAATAGCGCCCAAAAGTTTTACTTGTCTTCGGGCTGAGCAAGTGTACATCTTAGGTTAGAAGTGGTTATGATGATGATGATAACCATGGCCTTGATGTCTTCAGGAGAAATAATAAAGACTGATGGAGAAGGAGGTCCTCACCCTTAGTCAAAGAATAAGCTTCTGCTATCTACAACGACTATTTTCTAAGGATTGTTACATGTTTGAGGAGGATAATGGACGTAGTGCTCTGAATGTGCACTTCTCATCACCACTCATTCACTTAACCAGCGTTTAAGCCAAGGAGGACTTTTCCCCTGTTGACTCCGGGAAAAGAGTTGGGTTTCAAAAAGAAACGTTGCCTGCAAATTTTACAATATATACAGGGTAGACTTTTGGGATCAGCGCTATTTTCCAAAAGAGAGAGACAGAGGAATGCTTTGGGGACAGGCATCTATTTCCACGAGAGAAATCTTTTGCGACCAAACGTATTGCAGATTTTTTTATGCGAGACAAATTCTTTCATAGAAACCTTCTTTTGGGTTGGACAAACGTCTTTTTGCCCAAAAGAAACCTTTGGAGATACAACCGACGTTTGCTAGGTGAAAGAGGCTTTCACACACACTTTCGTATCCATCGGAGAAAGCTTCACGGACAAACGTCCGTTTCCATGGAAGAAAGCTATTTAGACAAACGCCTCGATCCATAGGAGAAAGCTTTGATTAAATCTTCTTTTTAAGGAGAAATATTTGTAGAAGCATCTTCCACACAAGAATCTTCTTGGAAAAGCCTGCAAATGGAAAGTGGTGAAAATGTTAAATCTTTCTTCCACAATATCTGAATCCCTCCTGTCAAGAACTGACCATCTTGTTAGCGTGTTATGCAAGTGAACATTGGGGGAATATAGACATAGCAGTTAAAAGTAGCTATCCACAAAGTCTGCAATAGAATACCATAGAATTTCCTCGGATGCGGAGGTATATTACAATATTCACGTGAGTGTATACTTTATATAAACTTATTCAAATAGAAAGAGACCTGTATGTGTGTGGATTTGTTCGGTTTAGTTGAATTTTTGTCAAGTTTTTTATGTATATTGGTAAATGTATTAAGAGAAAGAGAAGTGCTGGAACTTGAACTGCAACTCCATGACTTCAATAGCTCTTTCTTTCCAGCCTTTTTCTTCTCTTTCCATGTATAGAGCACAGTCTCTTTCTTTCCGTTCTACCCTTCCTCCTTTTTTCTGCGGGCTCACTTGTCCATGGCTTGTCTCTATTTCATTGCAACTCTGTTGCTTTTCCTATTTCTCTCAAACTCTGAAGCTCCCTCTCTCTCTGTATTTCTCTCAACCTCCGTAAAATATTTTTCACTTCTCCCAACCTCCTTAACATTTTGTATTCCTCTGTAGCTCTATATTTTCCAAGAAGGAGTAGCTCTTTACATAGGAAATCTTGAAAGTACAGAAGATTCTAGCCCAAGCTTGTAGTCATTGGAAAGAAAGGACCGAAGTAACCAGCATTTTCCACAACAGAACAGTTATTGAGGGTGAGTTATATATGTATGAAAAAGAAAGGTACTTAGCGTCCCAGTTGATGATATTTTAAGGCCAATCCATCTATTGTGAGACTGCTACGACCACTTCTATTTTCTATGTCGCTTACATCGAAACCACAATACAGAAGCTGGATCGTACAAAACTGAAATAGAGAACTACAAATAACACAGAATGGACACACGGAAGGAGAAACCCCAGGCTGTAGATACTTATATGGATGTAAAGGTTTTGTCATGCTGTTTGCCTCGTAAAGCAGTGATTGGGTTCCTGCAAGGGTGAAAACAACGTACATGGACTCTGAATGTAAAAAAGCCAAGGATAAGTTTAGAAAAAAGGAGCTCCGACGACACACACAAGTAGAAAATACTACTGTAGTTGGAAGTATCTGGGGAAAAACATTTTTCTGTCTGACTGATTCCGTGTAATGTTAGCCAGTCCCGGTCCTCCAAATGGCTACTTGTTATGGACTCTGCCTCTCTGGTTTTAGGTTATTTGTAAAATAAAACTGGAGTCAAGAGAGTCGAAAAAGAAGCTGTTGGCAGAACCATAGCTTGCCAGCAGGCTTTCTTCTCTCGTTCCTTGTCTTATTTTTTTCTCCTTTATTGTTCTTCCCTACTAAATTTCTAAACCTAAAAATATACAGCTTCTGGCAATTTGAAATCGTAATGAATCTGGCAATGTAACCGATCTGACTAGTTATCATCAGTATGATAATACATGTAGTATCATAATATTTCCGATGTACAGCGCGTACAACCTACAATAGTAAATTACATGATACTGAACATTATTGTGTAGATTTACATTCAACGGTGCATATAAATTCTACAATACATAGTTCTTTCTACTAAAGTTAACCGTATGGGATGGGATGGAGTTTTACCTCCGCAGCAATGAGAAATTGCAACTTTAAGTATTTTAGCTTTAAACCATCAGCAGAAATGTCCTTCAAATACAAATTCACCTGTACCCGTGCGAGTTAAATACAAAATACATCTTCCAATAGCCACATTGTAAAGCACAAGCCACAACTATGTGAACTTTAAAACTTAAATTTTAAAGAGTTTAGAATATGAACTATGTACAACATACAAAAACGTAGTTTAAGTACGCGTGTGAATTACATGTATTTAAAGTACCAAGTGGTTTGGACACTTCTTTTGTTGCGTCGGGGTTGTTGGGGTAGTATGTATGTATAACTACTAGGAGTTTTCTCTTTACACCTTTTTCACAAACGCTCTCCACTTCTACGCTTGTCCAGACAAAGAAGAAAAGTGATAAAAGTATTAAAGGTGTATCTCTCACTGTACATAAGAGTACTATTAAAACTTAGGACTTGGAACGTGTATCTCTGATGTTGCATCCCGGTAGTGCTGTATCCTTATTAAATAGAGATAGCATCCAATCTGTTATGTGTATATCTATATTCAAGAACATTCCTGAAATATCTTGTGGAGTGTTAAATAGCATTCTGATAGCGTGTTAAATATTCTTGTAGGAACGTTTGTAAAAACTAGCCCTTTGTTTTGTCTTAAATAGCATTTTTTTTAGCGTTTCATCTGTTTTAGATAGCATTTGTAAACTATGTGTTTATATATATAAAGTAGACATAACTTGTAATATCCATATGATTAAACAGTAGGATTGTAGTGTTCTTATAAATACGTATTTGGATAGAATCCTTGAAGTGTTACATATGAGGTAGTGGGTAACATCCCTTTAGGATTGTACAGTGTTTTTCCTTCTGTGGTTCTCAAGGATTCAATTCTACGGATTTTCATGTACAAGCAATGAATGCAGTAGTACGTAGAAGGGATGGTGTGTAGAACGAGACTGAAATATAGAGCCAGATTTTTTCGCTGGTTGGACGGTAAGGCTAATGTATTTACCTAAGAACTTGGTTTACAGCTCCTTGTCTACATCCACCTCCACGTCCTTTTTCTCTTTACTCTTGAAATATGGCCTTATTTCTTGGACAAATTGAATCTGCAAAGATTTGATTGTTGAAAGAAGCACCTGCGGAAACTAACGAGTAAAGAAGCAAGGAGATGCGTGTTTCTTGCCTGAGTCAGAGGGAAAGGACCAAGGTGTAAGAGTATAAGTAGATGATATAAAAGGAAAGACAAAAGCTTAAACGTATATAGAATATATACAACTATGCACATGAAGAGAAAGGACGGGAAAAAGAAAAAATAGTCCTCATGGAAAATCGTCTTGTAAATCCAGGTGGCTTGTTAGGCAAACCATACTAATGGATTCTCTTGGAGCTATTAATGGTCCCAGAGAAATTCCACATTCAGAGGAGGCTTTAAGTTTAGGAGAAACTACTTTAAGAGAAAAAATCCATAATAGGCAGCCCCAGGACCCCGGAGGTTGTTCAAGTATCTCGTAGCGGGATCACTATTTTGTACTGACTTGTGCCTTGCAAACTTGCTTGCTCAGCATTGTTTCGCAGGATTTCGTGAGTTGAGCAATGCGCTATGTGCTTTTGAACGTGCTATTTGAAGGGCTCCAACTTCAATGCATTTACATCCCATGGATTTCCTCCGGACCAAACCTTATAATAGTAGAAATTGGGAGTCACTATGTACATGGGAAAAGACCAGTTGAGAACTTTGGCTCTTCCCATCTATTTCACTTGATCTTCATGTTACATCCCTATCCTTGTCTGCACTAGTGGAGCCCTATAAGGATGCCGTGAACATTTTTCTGTGAATTTGCTATATCTGTACACTTATTAACATGTATGTAAACGCTTATACAGCTTTATGTAATTCGCGTACAGACCTTCAATCTGAAATGATGCGTCTATAGGAACTTGCAATATAAAATGATGTTCAAGAAGCTGGGGTTGTAAAATTGTTGTTTCTGTAGGAACTTTGCAATATAAAATGATGTTCAAGGAGCTGGCAATGTAAAATTGTTTCTATAGGAGCTTGCATTGCAAAATGATGTTTCTTAAAGGAGTGCGCAATGTAAAATTGGTGTTTCTATACGAACTTGCAATTTTAAATTGCTGTTTATGTACGATGCAATGTAAGCATCTGCTATATATGTACATACATAAAGATATTAGATATATATATGTATATTGAGAATTATAGTGACGCTCAATGTGCAAAGAAAGGACATAAGCTGTCTTATGCATCCGCTGACAATGGGGTTTCCCTATGTTGGTTGTCTTGTGTCTGCGTGTGTCTGTGTACATTAACGGGGAACATGGGGACTGGAATTGTTAATCTTCTCATTTGATGCTGCATGAAAGATGGAAAGATGGTATGCTTAGGTTCTAGATAGATGAAATCTGCTGAGCCTTGAAACTCAATTACGATCACATTCATTTCCACTTGAATACAATTCCACACATCTCACATCATTATTCCCCTTGCATTCCAATAGTACTGTTCAGCAACAATTTATTGCCTGGACGGCTTTCTCCAAAAGGGGAGGCCCGACAAGGACCCCAGCCATAGATAGTTCAAGCCTGTCCTCTATTATTGCTCCAAGCCATTGACGAACATGAGTATTATTTCCTCCTGCTCCTATAGAACTTAAGCTGTAGTTTATTTCTGAACTGCTACAATATATTCTCTATATAGGGTCTATGCAACTTGGCTTATTTTTTACGGTTTATTTACTACAAGTATTTATTATATTTACCACACGTACTTCCCCCATACGACGAGAACATGGCCAATATATTTACAATGTATTTACTACATATATTTACACAGAGAACAACATAATTCTTCTAGACTGGAGAGGATTCAGCATCAGTCTTTCTCCTGGCCTCTAATGAAAACTTCTTAACATTTTCTCTTATGCTGGCGCTCCTGGCCAGAACAAATTCATCCAGAAATTTTCTTTTATACACTCATACACAGAGCTACTTATCCTTCCATTTATGTCTATTCAGGACTGTAAGGATAAAGCGGGAGATTTTCATTCATTTAGATATATGCACACAGATTGTCTCTATGGACTTTAACGGATATAGATTGTCTGCACTTTCACACATATAGATTGTCTTCGTATCCATATGTATAGAATATGTTTTCAATGGCACACATAGAGATTTGCCTTACTGAAGGCATTAACCAACGAGCTTAGACCGTGCGGCTAGGATGTCTGAACCTTTTCTAAGAGCGATGAGCAGATGAGAAAAGTGCTGGAAAGCACTTAAGCTATACATTCACATGTGCTACTATGGTTAACAGTATAATACAAGGGTACTTATTACTTTTCTGCATTACCGCATCATATAATTTCTGCCTTGTGTTTTTCCGCGTATATAGATCCTGAGGAAGTATTGATCACGGAAGGAAACGATGTGGTCGCGGGAGTTAAGGAAGGCGGCGGGAGGCTTAATTCAGCCACTGAGCATCTACTTCCTTGGTCTCATGCTCTTCGTCGTCTCAGCTGTATCCCCACAGTAAGTCTGCCACCATGCATGGCATTAAAATTATCCTCATTATAGCATTACCACCACATATACACTCTACCATATAGCGACGAACCATTAAACATTCTTATTGTCTGCTCATTTCACACTCTAAGAGAGATATTGTGGCATTTACCATAAGCACTTTTAGATCTTATTATTAGTAGTCCAGCCAATATACATGGTCGTAACTGCTGCAAGGGTTAAGCGCCAACATCACCAAGCAAACCGAGTTCCCTTAACGGCGGCTAACCACCCATCAACCAAGTTCTGGACAAGCAGCTTTGCAGATAAACAGCGTTCTGGCTGCTTTTTTAAACTGCTTTTGATGCCCGGAAATTCATAACTTTAAAAAAAAATTGAGCTATAGCATCTACAGCTATTTTTGGCGTGTTTAAAATATATATTAGTTTTTGATAATCTTTTCTAACCTTTTAGAATAACAAAAGTTTTGGAACCCGGTATGGGCAACAACAAAGTTGGAATTCTTTTTTATGAATATACCAAGGATAACATAAGGTTGTCTCGATAAGTAGCGGAAGAATGTGAAACTACGAATCAAAGATATGACGCAACCCAAATAGCAGAAGCGCGGAAATCATATGTAGCGATGATTTAACATTACGTCCAAACTCGAGTTGATTCGTAGTCAACTAAAAAATATATTTAATATTATAATAGGTACATTCATTTTAACAGTACGTGGATATTTAATGTAGAAAAAACTTCAACTAACCCTACAATCTATATCTTAGATGTCCTACTACATGATCAGAGTAATCAAAATTAAAATTGAAAATTGTGAAATCAAAGTATTCAACAAAATTCAGCAAGTTGGGGCACATGGAGACGTGTGTTACTACGCAAAGCTGTTGAAATGTTTATTGCTACTTGAACAACGTCATCGTGTGTCGATCGCCACGCCATTGATCGACGTTACTATTATACTTTGGAATATACGAGATTTAGCTCTCAGAAAACAGGACATTAAAATCATTTCTACCGCCATTGCTACTACCAAAAGTAGTATTATAACATGTAGGTGTACAATGAAGACTACTCGAGTTTGTTTGGTACATTGAAACCAGTTGTCGACCGGGTTCATTTAGGAGTTGCAACGCCTGTTAATTAGTATTGTCAGAATCGGGACCCTGACCATTCGCAGGTAGCATTAG
This sequence comes from Lipothrix lubbocki, assembly GCA_034696945.1. Classification (NCBI taxonomy): domain Eukaryota; kingdom Metazoa; phylum Arthropoda; class Collembola; order Symphypleona; family Sminthuridae; genus Lipothrix; species Lipothrix lubbocki. The sequence continues at coordinate 31,086 of JAQGAK010000316.1, forward strand.
TAAATGATTAATTCATTGTGGTGGCAAATCCAATGGCTACTCAGTTTCGTTGCAACTGCTTTAGCCGTAGGATTAACACAATATACGTGGTGTTAGGTGGCTATGTAATGGTGTTACGTGGAAATAACTACCCTATATAGTTGTTGGTCACTCAATCCCGCATTACATCGCCATTTCATGAGAGACAATAAGTGGTAGTTATAGTAAGATTACAATGTCAACGCTACCACAATCTGCTTAATGAGCTGTACTCTGACGGTAACTTGGCGTGCAATATAGACCAACCCTTGCCATTATAGTTGCAATTGCATGTGGAATGAATTAAGTAATGACATATAATAATTTTCCACCGCTCAATAAGTAAAGTTGTAGAGGAGCTTGTACTAATGGTAAGTCGAAAGTTATTGACAACCCTCTAAATCCTTCGGTTAATTTCTATGGATGAGGTGCATTAGCATAGCAAGACAAACAAGAAACCTATAGTAAGAGTAATAAATCATGAGGCTATCAGGGCAGAGAGAAATGCAAGGTATGGTATAGACAATGCAATAACAGGAAGCTACGAGTAGTTCTGTACGAATGTAGTCAGTGCAGGTAGTATAACTATTATGCTGATACTGTAAGTATACGACAATAACGAATTGCGAGAGATAAATGGAACATCCAACATTGCGTGTTCCGCGTACGTTTTGTCTGTTTTATCTACCCGCAGGAGTATGTGTGGTGGGTCTTTTTATGTCCACTTTTATTACTCCGGGATTGGAGGGATAGAGAAGTTTCGCATGAGAGAACGAGGTTCTTCCTGGGGAAACAAAGAACCAAGTGTGTGTGTTTGTGGTGTTTTGGAAAATTTGAGCGGAGTTGGAAGAGTTTGTAGACATAGGGAAATTGAAAGAAAGATGCGGTAAGTGGAATTATTATTATTCAAAACATGATGACGACTGCGAGGATTTTGCTAAGGGTAAAAGTCAAGGGTCGAGTGTGTATTTATATCTATTTGTAGTTCCATATGCATCTTACATTTATCTGCAGCTAATACGCTGTATCTGTAAGGGTTTATATCTCGTACCTATGTAACCATGTACTCAAATCTAGGTTTTAAAAGAATATTCGTCATGTAGATGCGTGTAGGCATGTATGCTTATTTCATATCTGCCCGTGCATAAATATGTGGAAGTTAATCAAAAGCTGGCTTAATGCTTTTATTTTAATTAATAATGAGAGCCTGGGATCTTGTTGGTTTTCGGGGATGGGTTCGCCCCAACTAAAATAATCAAATTCTTTGAAATCGTCATCATGAATTGTTCATTTAAGTTAGATGGAAATCCGCGGATTGAGCTCATTTCTATTATTGTTTTAACCTTTACGTCGTATCTTCCAACATACATATAGTACCTCTTCACTCTGCATACGTTCTTTTGATTTAAATGCTAAGTTCGTTTATTTAGCATGGTTATTAAACTCGTATAAGCTACATTCCAATGATTAGTCTAATATAAGTACTTCCTGTTTTGCATGCACTCATATAACTATAAAGGACGATTAATGTATATACATAGAGATATAGTTTACATAGTTTGCAGAATAATAATATTTTTGATGTCATATACATAACTTCGGTCCGTATTGCATTTCATATGCAAAAAGTGTATCTAAATTTACATGAACATGCCCTTAATATATGTACACATGAAAAACAAACGGAAATTCTATTTTGCTTCTGCTAACATTGTTAATTCATATGTGTGATGGCGTCGAATGTTCTTTTACAGTGGAGGAGCTGATAAAATTAACTACAGACAGAGGGAAAAACAAATATTGGATCAAATTTTAGGAGGAACTTATGACAACAAGATTCGTCCTTCGGGTGCTAATGGAACTGGTAAGTTTTGTGCTCCATCGAAATTAAAATTGATTTAATCTCTCGTTATACTAATAAGCTCTCTCTTATGTATAGAAATTATATAATTGGACATACAAAATCATTTACTTATATCTATAATATTATACAAAACTAATATGTGAATTAATGACTTTCCTTTTTCAAACAACAAAAATACCAAAATTGTTTTTCCGTTTTAGTGTGTGTCTTTTATGCCTGTTTATTACAATGTACGGTGTATTTTTAGATGACATTAACAAAATGAAATAAACCATGCATATCCTTTTCATATCAATATGCACCACTATAAGTACTACTTGAGAGTATATGCCAATTATAGGGAAGTAATTATTCATGAAAGATAAAAGGGAAGTTTAAACGGAGGGAGAACAGGCGTTATTAATACAATCAACAAATTTAATAACTTGAAACTAAGTCTTCGTAGATGTAGCTTCGACTTAAGCTCCAGATCTAAAGTAATTCCAGATTATTTAGTTATGAGACAACATTGTTGGTTTGTTCATACGTATAATACACCGGTAGGTAGAGTATTATTTTAGATTAACTTCTGTCTTATTTATACTGCAGGCTTTTGACATATTATTTACAGTACATTACTGTAGATACATATATTTAATTTACTATATATATATACATTATATTAAGCTAAACTGCACTTAGGCATTGTCTCCTTATCAGACATCGTCATTTTTAGGGTGTATTGATGTAGCTTTATAAAGGGATTGTTGTAGGAATACAAATATACAAAGTAGGATACAAGTACCGTTGTATACAGCATAATAATATCCTCAAGCTATAATATTCTTGTCACAAATACTACTTTGAGAGATATGTTAAGTTATTTGTGTCTAACTCTAAACAGATGAAATAACGATCTATTTATTTACAAATCTTATAATGTAGACTTGACATCATCATCACCATCATCAAGTGTGGGTTATGGGGTACGGACGTAAAAGAATAATGTTTAGGCACATCCCTAAATTACAATCTTTATTCCGGTTTGTTGTGTGTAGTAACATAAGGCAGTTTTAAAATACAAGGGAATAAGTATGTGCTTCCGACAATATAACTTCTATTATATTGACAGTAAAACTTACATTTAGATAATATAAAATTCTACATGGTAAAAACCTATGTATTTGGATAGTAATTTTGACTTTATAACTATCTGGATATAATAACATATCTAGTATCTTGATAATAAAATAGTGTATGCATATTAGACAGTATGTGCATTTTTAAAGTGTATCCCCATATAAAGTTTTAGTGTATACATATGCACAATACTTACCTATGTACTTTATAAGACCTGGTGTATACGTAAACGGCATACTTGCATTGAGGGAAGTTTTATTAACATGTTTTCTCTCCACTAACTTTGAACTAGACTTGGTGTACCCCTTATAAATATTCAATACATGCTATGTACATATGTACTTGAGCTTTCTTCCTTTGATGATCACAGAGGAGCAATTTATGCAATACGGCATTTAGCTTAAGTATAAATATGCGCAGGACATATGTACCCGTTTAAAAGTACAAGTATGAGAAATGTATACAAAAATTAGTCCGAAGTCTTCGGACAGAATAAGAATCGAATAAGTAATAAGAAAGCTCCTCTGCTCTTATGCAGGGCTTTACTATATGGCCATTAAAAAGTCTTTGCAAAGTGTTATGGCACAACAACTGCACGTAATAGTTTGACGTGTGTTTTTATTCTGGGGAGGAAAGAGCACAGCGGCAGGTTGGCTGCCGAGATTTAAATGCTGTTTTGCAACTCTTTTGTTTTTATCTTCTCTCGTCCTACAAAACATGTTGTAACATTGTATTCTATAAACTATTACGTAGGATATATTATGTATATACTATATATAGTACTCAAAGTACCGCTTATATATATATAAGCGGTACTTTGAAGAAGAGTGTTTATATTGTTCTTTACAGTGGCTATATATTTGAGTATCTTTCATGGCACTTTTATTTATATTACTTCTTTATTATACGTACGTACTATCTTTTTAGTACCCATTTCATTTAGTAACCTTGACTATCTTGAGAGTTGAGAATTAAATAATCTTTCTTGGTACAGGCTATGAAATTTAATATAATTGAACCCGAGTTACTGAGTAAGGAAGTTTAAAGATACGCAAAGCAAGTCAAGAGTAAGTTAAGGTGAAAATTTCAGTTTGAATTAAAATGGCAAGTGTTTTTAATCTTGAAGTAAAAATAAATTGGGCTAAAACACGAAAAAAGGTAAATGTAATAGTGAAATGCAATATCAACAATATAAGGGGCAAAGTAAACAATGAATTCAATTAAACATTCGTTTCCCAGAAACATGCGGGAAGTTTGAAATTTTCATTTAGAAAATAAGTGAACTATAAACAACAAATTGTAAATTCCTAATTAGCAACGGACGAAATAATTAAAATTAACGAATTAAAACAGGGTGGATTTAAATCAAACGTTCACAAAATAAATGGGAAATTTTGAAATGAATGTAGATTAAATAATGCAAAGTATTTTACTAGATAAAAATAAGTGGGAAAATTAGGAAATCAGATAATTGCTGCCACCGGCCGTCATGGAAAATAGTTATTTCTATGTTATAATGGGTTTTTATGATTAAAGACTTGGAGTCTATAAAGAAGAGAGAAATATCATTATTATTTTTCTAATCAATAACTCCTGGAAGGCCAGGCATGTCGGCAAGAGTTTAGGTATAACATACTTTCTTCGTTAGTTTGTTCTGCAGTAACATATTATTAGTATTAGATTTGTACCTCACATACATATAAAAATATATCGCGGTATATATAATACAATCAAAATTCATATATAAAGATGAGCATGATCATCATTTGAGATTTCCCGGTATCGAGAATCAGGTCATCATAATATTTTCTTCTTTTTCTCCTCTCGCTGTCCAAGTTCAAACCTAGTACAGACATATGTATGCAGTGTAAAAAATTCTGAGAAAATAGGGGAAGAAGAAATTGTTCCCGTTTCCAATGTAATTTGAACTTCTCCGCGACTCGATAGCATCCTTTCGCAGCTTTTCTTGTTACCGAGTACACTGCAATATAAATTCAAACGTATGTACTGTACACTGCAATAAAAATTTGTACATATACTCAGCGCACTGCTATATGAATTACATATATGAAATATAAATGAAATTCTAAAATTCGGCAATGCAAGTTATCAAATAAATGAAACACTTGAGTGCTCACAAGAGCATTTTTTAATATAGAGTCCCTTTCTGAGCTGCAGCTATATGTATTTTTGAGTGTGCTATACGCAACGAATTCTGCAATATAATATGCTAAAGCATTTCTTGCTTGATGCTATATGGCTCTATGTCCTGATTTCGTTAGAAGCTTCCACAAGGATTTTAAGTTGAATTTTTATTATATAAATACACCCCGAGAGAAAATATTGCATACCTTTTAGACATCTTTGGGTTATCTTTGCACAGGTTGGTACAGTTCCTTTATGTATGGAGATGTTCAACTTGTATGTATATGAACATAAAGTTTAAGTCATATGTACAACGTAGGATGTGGTAGTAATACGACCATATAATGAACAAACACTTGGATGTGGTGTACAAAATTCTAGGATGATTTTTTGCCTTTCATACATGCCTTCTCGTCACTTTAAAAACGTCCTGAGGCATTTTAAACAACTCTTGGAGAAATGTTCATCTGTATGGAGCATGGGAGCATGTTAGAGATATTAAAGTCGTCCATCCAGCAGCAAAGTAATATGTCAGGAGGGAGCGGATGAAAAATTAGAAGCTCCTCTCTCCGTCAGTATATAGCAATACCCCCTGTAGAATTAACGGCAACAGAAGTATATAATGCTATAGAACGCATCGAAAACTTAAATATTAAAAAGTGCTTGTTGTAGAGTCTTGTACCACATTGGCTAACCGGATATAGTATACTATACAATTCTTATGTAATCATATAGTACCTACGTCACGGAATCATGACAAGAGTCGTGTAGCACAAGTATTTGCTGGGATATGGAATTGGAAAATACGTATTAATTTACAATATGTGTACTACAACTTGATGGAAGCAGGACGAGGAGGAGATGAAGAGAAAATTTCTGTGTAGGTTTTTTGAACGCGGGTAAATATGATGCGTGTATACGCGTCAGCTACAAGGTGAAAAATAAATTCCCCTTGGATAAATATTATGAAAAACATATTGTGCCATCGTTCTGGGCCATGTGCTATAACTATATATATTATCTACAAACGTGACAATTCAAAAATGATTGCTCTTCCGTACTTTTCTAAGATATTATTTTGTTTGCTCAAGTGAAAGTTGGAAATTTTTGAAATATAGAATAGTTTATAGGCTGGGCTGTGACTTACGGGATCTCTAAGGTATACAAGTATCTCCAGTGCATATAGAGGATATTGGCATCTTGAGTGTTTAGGATATTGGTATCTCATATAAAGTATATTGGTATCTCATACAAGATATATTGGCATCTACAATGTAGACTCTTTTAAATCATTGTGGGAACCTTCGTTCATGGAGCGTAAATATATGGGTGTGTATCTATAAATATAAAAGTATGTAACTATAAAAAGCCAGAGACTGCGGACAAACGATCCCGCTTATTCTCACACAGAAAAGATATGTATCAATGTAATTATATGTATGCATTTCCCCTGCCGACTAGACGTGGCTAGGTTGCCGTAGGATAAAAGTTACCGACTGAGAAAGGTACTCCTAGGTAGTTCATCCATACAGTACAGTTACGTAGTTTATCTATATACTACAGTGAGGTTATAGGGAAGCATATTTAAGCATGACAGTTTGCTCACCATATGCTGAAATATAATACCGCCGCTCTGTACATATAAGTATCGAAGGTGAAAATAGGAGTGAAATACAATATTGAAGTAGCTAGATTGACTTGTGCATATCCATCTCTCCTTTAGGAGAGGAGAGAAAAAAGATGTTGTATGTGTGCCTGAATTGATTTAAAAACTAGATCCTTCCTCATCCGTTAGATCGTCGTGATGTCGCACTGCACCACCAAACTCTTTATACCTTTATGTCCCTAGTTCTTCCAGTGCATCGGTCTTCCTCTCGTTCATCCTTTCTCAATGCCTCCTAAGGCCTTTTATTTTCTCTTAACCTTTTACTTTTTAGGGGCAGCGCTGGCGCCCCTTTTACAAGTTTGTAATTCTGTACGTCTGTACGTCTGTGGACACGATAACCATAAAACGGGCCATCCGATTTTGCTGAAACTTGGTAAACATAATCTCCAGGAATAATGTCTGGATCAGTTTGAAGTTGAGCGGAATCGGCCAAACCGTTTCGGAGTTACCTGGGTATTGAAAAAATTTACCCCCGATTTTGCTGAAACTTGGTGTACATAGTCCCCAGACAGGCATGGTTAACTTCAAACTTAAGCCACATTAGTTGCTAAGTTTTGGAGTCACCGGGTTTGAATGCAATATTGAAACAAATTACAAAAATGTATTATAAAAATGGAAAAAAGAAATACTTGAATTTTATTTAAATAGAAGTCGGTAAATGCCCGGGTAACTGCACTACTGCACCCCGATAGGGGTGCCATAAATCGCTGCGAAGCGACGATTTGTTTGCTTCTTTAGCACTATGATGTACTTCAGGGTTACTTACATACCAGTTTTGTATTATTCTCTGTTCATGTGTGTTCTCTTTCTTATGGCAGATTTGTATTCTTTATCAAGCCAGGCTTATATTTTTCACAATGTTAAGTTTGTATTCTTCGTTATATGTATTTCCTCCTTTTGATATGTTATGTGTGTATTTTTGACAACGTTCAAGTTTATATCCTTCCCAATGTCATGTTGATATCCTTCCTTATGCTAATGCTTGCATTTTCCCTTATACTAAACTTGTATTTTTCAATGCATTTGCGTTTAAATTCCTCAGTAAATTTTTCAATGCATTCAGCCATCAATCTGTTACTCCTCGGATCCCAGAAATCCCTCTTGAATTCTACGTAACCACTAACCACGGTCAGATTGAGTTTTTGTCGAGTTCGACGTCATCCTTGGAAAACCTTTGGTAATTCCAGAGCACAAAGCGTCGTTTCCCGATACACGTACCCTTTCCCCGGATAATACAACAGATACTGGTACAGCGTCAGGCAAACATGAGTGTTGCATACAACGAAAGCAAGCCAATACCTGTACGTATCTTCTGTTCCCGTCTTGTATGGCAACACCGCTGTCATTGTACTACAGATAACAGAGTGTACAGGACAAGGAATATAATGCAGTCGCGTCGTAAAACTCCGCCGCTTATTCTCTTTGAGGTCTCGGAGGAACATCAGGAACAATCAGTCTTCCTTGTCCCTTGTATGCCATTCCGTCGATTCTGATTTACTTGGAAATTTGCTTATTTCGAAATTCCGTTGAGGGACGGGATTGAAACTAAGGAAGTCTTAAATTGCATTGAAATATTAGGAACTGTTCAAGTAGAAATATCTTGCCAGAATATTAAAGCAAGGAAATTCAGTAAAGCTAGAAATGCACGAAATTTTATTAAAGCTAGAGGAAGGTTATCCACAAAAATTTCAAGTCCAAAGAAGTCTATAATAGGGGAAATGCAAGGATATTTTTCAGCTTCGTATATTCAATCAGATCTATAAGAATAACTACTCGAAAAACAGTAAAATCTATGAGCAAGAAAAGCAAGCATTTTTGTATACAAGCAAAACATGCAATGATATTTTTAGAAGCTAAACACCAAATGAACGCTAATAATTTCTAGAAATTGGAAGGAAATCTAGTAGCGCTAGAAGTAGATATAAAACATCTAACGTACCTTAGTTTGCAAAATATTAAACTCAAGTTAAAAAAGCGTCTTAAACTCAGAAGTATTTCAGAGCCCATGAACGACATGAATTCTTGACTGACGATGAGAGGTGCTTGCACCAAACCCAGAAGTAGAAATCCAGAATTATCTAACAATGTCTGCGTATGACAGAAGTATACTAAAAATCATGTCCTGAAATGCTTAATTTCAGATGCACCAAGTTATGGTATGTTTATATACTGAAGCCTTAAACTCTGTCTATGAGGGTATAAAGAGTATTTGGTAAGCTGATCATATGAAAAGTTTATTCCGTGTAGTCCTGTTTTGAATTTAGCTGTTTCTTGAAGCAATGGTTTTTTGTTATAATAAGATGCTTTCGAGGATCCCAAGGGGATTCTCCGCAATAACCCAACACTCCATAACCGGGTAGTTCGATGAAGAAAAATGTATGTTGAATCCTTGACTCCCTGCCCATTTCACATGAAAAGGCATGATTTTTCATTTGATTACACGTGATTTGATACTGCCTTATGCATACAAATGCTGGTGATTGAGATAGGACCGATGCGATGGCAAGTGGATAAGGGTGGATTGACTGCGGCAATGTTGTAGACGTAAGGTGAATATGCATTTATACAATCCAAAATATTCAACGTTCATTATAGTAACACATATTCCGTACACAAAGCGTATCATTGAGCCATCAACAGAGATATGGTGGAAATAAACGCGTAGACTACCTACTTGAATAAAGAGATGATGCGGACTGAAGATATTTTAGCCCGTCAGGCGAGTAACATTTGTAAATCAATCATTCTTCTGTGAGTAAATGCAGTGCACGGTAGGAAGTCCTGTCAGTTGTGCTTAAAAGCTGGGAACCATATAGAGCGGCGAATTCGGGAAAATATTATAGTAACAAATTTATACTGGGAAGTGGAAACTCATGAACGTCATATATACCGTGAAAATCACATACAGAGGTAGTTAAACCACGGCAAACCCGCATAGCTCAACCATGGAACACGGTATAGTAGGAGAGTCTCGTGTAGAAAGATTAATTGATAGTACAAAACTCCTTGGCTGATACATACGACAAAAATCCATACTTGGTAAATACAGGGGAAAGCTTCTATATAGAGCAACGAAAAGGAAATCGAAATCGAGAAGCTTTGGATAGTTCGAAGGTCGCGAGAATGATGAAGACTGAAGAGTAAAATAACAATAACCATCGAGCAAGATGTATATAATATCGCGGTTTAATTTTTACCCCGAAACACTTATATACACGATTATGACACTCAGAAGCGACAAACTACCGTTAATCCGTTGGACTCGAAGGATCTTAAGAAAATCATACGAGCATGACGATAAAGCGTACGTTATCTTGCCATGTAGACTTGTGCATTGTCCTAGTATAGCTTTTTCCCCGTAATCTGATAATGATATTAATACATGACAGCAAGAGGTGACACTATATGTGGTAACGTACTAAAAGAGCTGCAATATAGATACTGTGCTACAATAAAAGACGTTGTAGGAACTTTCTAGCCTAACAGCTGTCTAACTTAGCAGATGAAACTTATGTTGTATCTGTAACTTGCTAGATAAAATTATTTTATCTCTAGTAACTTGCAAGTATGTTTGTGTCTGCAACTTGCAGATGAGTTGTATTTGTAATTTGAAAGATGAAACTGTTGTATCTAGTAACTTGCAAGATAATGTTATAGCTGTATGAAACTGGATGAAATTGTGTCTGTAACTTCCAATCCGACGACGACACATACAGGGTTTGTACGTGTGCATTTTTTGCAAGTATTTGGCGTGTATTCGGGAATGTTTGGCAGATTCCAAGTATTTGGCCTATTGGAAATGTTTGGCAGATTCCCTTTAGTACTAGCCTGGCTCGGGTGTATCTCCCGTATACATGGGGAGTATTCAGAGAGTTTTAGCTGAAGGAATAAAAAAGTTGTGTTCCATTCCCGGCCTTCACTATATTTCTACACCAGGGCGCTGTACAGTAATGCGTCAATATATAGATCTCCATATGTAGGATATGAGCGCCAGGATAATAATTACATATATGCTGAAGGGTAGTGTCTGTGTAAGAGGAAAGCTCACCCGCCACTTCCATCGCCACTGCCGCCACTTTTATCAAGCATCTCATCGTCAGTTCTAAGCGTAGATTCCGGGTGCATCGATTAAGTGTCAACTGCAAGATACTTTTAATGTCTACTTTTAACTATTGACCAGCTCAAACGATCAAAATAAACTCAAACTTTTACTTCTGACTTTCTCCCCTTTACTTCTCGGGTCGCCCACTCCCTTTCCTCCAGGAGGACCTCGGTTTCAATGAAAACATCAAGTCTGCATGTCTCTTGAACAATGATTTTTTTACAAGTATTTCTTACTGTTGAAAATCTTAATCGATATTTACGTCATTGTTTCACTACTGTATTCTTGTGATCAATACTGACGATCATCGCAATTTGTGCCTTGCAAACTCGCATAAGCGATGCAAGTTTTAAAATAAAACAGATTCAGGACAATTCAATGAGAATGTCACTTTTTAAAGTAAGGTCGCTTGTCGGACCTTGACTTGAATCCTTTGAATTCGAGAAATTGGATGAAACTGCAGACGTCCATAGGCTAGGAAGGAGCATGACGCTAAAGGAAATTTTAGGTGAGGCGATGGAGGCTAAGTGAATGGAAAACAACTGGATTTAGATCTACTTACTGAAACGGCATTACTATGGAATAAAGGCAAATACTATAATAGTGAGAGAAGTGCTTCTTGCTTTCTCCTCCGCCAAGCCCTTTAAATATCGACCGCGATGCCGTATTATACCGCCGACTAAATGCATCCCTACATTTGCCTTTGTAAATGTGCCTGTATACACTTTATACAAGAGATGCATATGTACCCGCATCCACAGCTAGCAAGTTTACAAAGTAACTTTACTTTTACTGGTATACAGGAAAACAACTGTTTTTGATTTTTCCATTTCGCCAACAAACCAATAAGACCATTATGAGTGGCCTCGTCCCATTTGCTCATTAGGAACTACTACACAGTTCAAGTAGTGTACATACATATAATTCGTATCTGTGTAGCTTTCGGAAATTTGCGCTGTACGAAGGGTATGCTTACTATCACTTTGTGCTTATTGCATACCAATTTAACACTGTTAGGCTACTAGATATGCAATCAATGCTAGGAGGTTACTCAATAGGCATATACATTTAATGCTGTAAGGTTACGAAATATTTTCAATTATGTGAGGCTATATACTTGAATGTAAAGGTCTACGAGCAAGGAAGCTCTCTTGTGAAGTAAAAATTCGAGTGGATTGATTCTATGAACTATGGCAGGATGTGGGGTTCTGCCTAGAGTATTAGTACCTAATGGGATAGACTCTGCCAGGCTCTTACGGGTTAATAGAAAATGTCGCTTCAGATGAGTGTCATGATACGGTTGCATAAAACTCTTCTTCCCTACTATAATGTAAGATTCACCCTCTATCGCAATATATTATACTCTATGACTCTGATTGAATTTGAATTTTACTTTTAAGCCTCTTCATTTCCAAGCAAAAAACCACTTTCACTTTCGAGCATTATTTTTTTGCATTATTGATTACAATAACATGGGCAATGTTAGCTCTTACGAAGATTAGTATCACCATAAGTGTATTATAGATGGGGAGTATATTATTGTTATGTTTAGAGATTCTCTATGGAATTTTTCAAGGGCTCATCCTGCCTTTTTTAATTTTGAAAACTTTTTTATCAAGAAAAGTACTGGTGTCATACCGAAAAGAGGTACAAAATAGCGTGTTTCTTTATTTGAGACATGATTTTTTTTATCTATACGAAAACATGCGTTTTGTGAAGCAGAAATTGAATTTGAAGTGACATTATAGTGACTCCAAGTCAAGCATTATTTATGTCTTATGTTACATCGTATTAAAAATCAGTGTTACATAGTTAAACTAAATAAAAGTTAGGTACAGGTATACTGCTTAAAATGGTGATAAAACACTGATCATTTGAAGTCAATATTAAATCGAAATATTAAATTATATAAAATTTATACTGCAGTAGTCACAAAATCTAAATAAAACCAAAAATAAATATCTATTGGTAATTTAAATATAAAATTAAAGCCGATGTCAATTATAAAAAGTATTCAAGGAAGGGTACAATTAAAAATCGAGAGTAATAATTGCCTGCAAATATGAAAGATTGCAAGAATAATTTAGAATTAAAATAGTGATACGTTTTAGCTGTAAAATTCTGATTCAAGTTGTGATTCATTGCTACATACATGCGTCTAAATTGAGATGAATAAATGTTATATATGTGATGGGTTTTGTCCAGGGCCAACAATCGTTAGTGTCAACTTGTATGTGAGAAGCATAGCCACTATTGATGACGTAAAAATGGTAAGTGGGTTCCATATCCCACCAGACCATTTTTCAACGTTTAGTTACATATAATATCATGGTTATATAGATATAGCGTGTACTATGTGTATGCCTATACCTATATATACTAACTGATAATTATTAGTAGTTGAAACCTTGTTAACTTCCTGCAAGATTCCTCCCCAATGATTACTAACCTCTTTGTTTCAACAGCCATGTTAGTTCGTGCAGCTCCGGTTTCCTTCTATGAATCCTCTTCAATCTCCTATATCACTCCCTGTTAAGATAACTATAACGCGGATAATTATAAGTGTACCCTTTAGTCCTTCTCCACCCTCTCAATTCTATCGGCCTCATGAGAGTTGACTTTTTTTCCTGTAAATCTGGTGGCTAAGCTTTTTTTCCTTTGCAAATGCTCAGTCGTGAATCTTTTCTTGAGTCATTTTTTACAGTGAAGGTTTCTTAACAAAATTCTTTTTGGTGAAGATTTCCTTACAAGTCTTCTTAGAAATTTTATCAACTCATTCATATAACGCTTTTATTACAAATCTTGTATGTAATGAAAATTTTAAATATTAAGATTTCAAAATGTGTAGATGTCGTGAAATCTTAAGATTTTTTAATAACGAACATTCTTGTAGCAAAGTAATAAAGCTTACCACTTTATTTAAGACTTTTGTGGCCTTACTGATGCAGTAAAACTCCATTTCGTAATCTATCTCATGATACCCCAGTGTATCTCTCCCAGCTGCGTACCTCAACATTACTATTCTATCTCTACTGATCCACCCCAGTATTTCTCTATATTTGGTTGGTTTCCCATTAAGTTATTGATTGACTCTGTCATTATTAAACTAGTAGAGTAAAATATAATTGTAATTTTCTTCTTCTTGTTATTGTTATTATTAGTACTATTAGTGGGATTATTATAATTTTGCTCTTTCCCTTTTGCTCTGGATTGCATTATTGGTAATCAAAGTATTATTATTATTGTTATTATTATTACTACAAACACCTGTCGTTGCTTAAGACTCCAGCGCATTCATTAGAAGTTACTGCAGGTGTTACCTTAATATGAAAATGATGGCTAAATAAGTTTGTTAGGACATGACTGACAAAAAGTTGCGTTTGGGAGTTGTGCTGATGATGTATAATTAAAGTCATTTGTTTTTAAGGTTGTTCAAGACTATCTTTTTTAGCATCTGAGACATCAATTTCGATCCCCTTGTTCGTTCTTATAGCCCTTCATTTTGTAAAATTGCTCATCTTTATATAAACGCAGCCATAGAAAGTTAAAGTTGATCATTTGAAGGCAATGGCTTCACGAAGCTTAACGACGTTGGCACCAAGATGAGCAGCCAAAAGATGCTCAAATGTATTCGATATAAATGTCATCTCTTCGTCGGAATGGGAATGCAACTTTGAGATGTTATTTTGATTATACAAACTCAATTTGCCAAATATGAATGTTCTGGAGATTGAGTTCTTAAGCGACGAAAGCGCTGTTCGGATTTATCATTCAGATCATAGTTTGCTTAGGCAGGATGGTGGAATTATGCCTGTAAGTTCAACTTGCTTGCAACGACGACGGGATAATATTGTAAACGTTGGGAAGTTGAATTTTAAATTATTGCTGTGATATTTATCATCGCTGTGCTGTCACTTGACGACTAATTGGTTTGCAATTAGTAACAAAGGACCCACGAGTACAATAATTATATATGGGGAATTGCGATGAAAGTGAATGTTAATAAAACTCAGTAAATTGAATCTTATAGTCAATTGGAACCAAAAAGCTTTATTAGTCCAATAATAGTGCGTATTTATATAGTGTGTAGTGGAGGAAAGTAGTCGGAGGGCTGAATGTTCCACCCTACCTGCCTCAAGTTCTCTGTTAGTAATTGTTTTGGGGCTGCTTAATCATGTACTTACTATAATTGTTAGGCCCTTTAGAATGTCTTTATTGTTATTGACTTTACTATTATTGAATCGTAGATCAGATTGATGACTGTGGAGTCAAGAGTTGAATTAATATAATTGATTATGCACTTGTCGTCTGGGGCTTGCTTTCGACTTCGAAAAGTCTGACGCCGTAGTCTCAGTGTCAGAATCCCATATATCTTCTTCTACATCCTCCTTACTCACCCTCAAATAGTTACTCCTGTTAGAAGAATTCCTGGACACCTTGATCCTAACTGTTACAATTAACGCATTAATAAGGATAAGACATATGAATCCTATGTTCAGAATGAATTTCCCTTCTGATTATAAATTCTACTTATTTACTTAACTATGCTCGGTTGACTGGATTTGAAATCTCTATATTATACATAGTTACAGTATGTGCTAAACATTTACCTTTTTATACATTTTTCGGTACAAAGATCTAGTAGTATTTTTGTATTTAGATCATTTAGATATACATACTAAAAGCATTTTCCCTCTGTTTGAAATTCATTAATACTTTTTTAATAGTCCGAGATGTACTACATTATATCCTGAATGTGATCTGTGCGGAGTTTTGAATCTTTTTCTGTATACTTATTAGATTAACACGAAACGAAATAGTAGTTTTCTTTGGCTGTACACTAATTATATTATGCAAGTGAAATTGACTACTTTAGTTTCTTAGTACTGTTGGTAGATTTATCCGTTATTGTGATGAAGAACGAAATATGCAGAAGTTAATTTTAATACCTTTAGTTTCATCATTAATGACGACAATAATGTGGTTATTTGTAGTTAGGGAACGCTTTTCCACCTAATGATAATGTAATATTTTTGTTTGACAATTTTTTTCTGAATAAGTATTACACTTGACGTTTGCAGCTTTATAGGGGACGCTAATCGTCAAATTAAATGGTGACAAAGTTATCCTTCAAATGGATACCTATTACCATTTGTAAATATTTCTTCGTCGGAGTGTAGAGTACATTAAAAACGAGAGTTAGTCTTTTGTTTATATAATCCTATATATATGGTTGAGTAAACACTTGTTTTATAGAACATGTGTACGTGTATTCGAAATGAGATTTATCCACGAATGTCCTTTGAGCTATTACTTTTAGAGCATATAATCTTGCATCTATTACACCAAATTGAGTTCTACTTCTAAACTTAAGTAAAATTAGCATATAAACATATATTCAACTACGTGTATGGACAGTCACACCGACTGGTGAAGTGCGCCTAATTACAGCTACTGCGAGTATCTAACTATAAACACATTTGTCGGCGAAAAGTTAGTTTACAAGTGAATTCTAGAGTCACGTGATGTTCTAGCAGAACTGTGGAATATCTCATTAGATTAGATGAATCTAACCTGAAACATGCACTAATAGATGAGCCAAAGGAAAACCAAATGGGCAAATCTAGTAGATTAAACAAATTAAAGGTCTTTATAAATCCCAAAATTGAATCTAAAATAGCTAAACTATTAGATAAACTAAGTTCTTATAATGAATGCGGGTTAATTGTGACGTTAAAAATTAACACGTGTATGTTTGAACGAAAGCAATTATTATTCGGTGTTATGTTCTTGAATTCAGCTTGAAAACTATATGACAAGAGTAGGACAAAGGTTCCCCAGGTGTTATAGTATGGTAAATAAGCTTACTGGGTATGTCACCAAATAGTTTTATGACGTGACTTATCCGTGCATCAAATAAGGTTTTTTTAGTGTGCACTCGACTATTATTCGGAGTTTTATGGAAGCCCACGGGCTGGTTTTACTATTGTGAAGGTATTGACGACATTTGTACTGATTCTAACAACGAGTAACAACTCTTATAGAAGTACAGTGCGAAGATTTGATATAGCTATCCTCCATATAAAGCACTGCTGTATATCGACGTTTCGACATGCCGACTGTAGTAAATTGACTCTTAATTTTATTGTTGAAGCATTTTTCCGTTTGAAATTTTCTTTTTTTACGAGGACCATCCTCAACACCAGTCATTTGCTGTGGCATGACCATGAAGCGTGGTCATGCGTCAGCATGTAATAATGTATTGCCGTTTTGGAACAAGTGAAGACGACCTTAATAATAGCATGCAATTAAAGTTAGGTTTATTATTACCGGGATTATTGAGTTGTCTGTTTGTGTGTAAATGAGCGCCTGACGTAGATGTTAACCATGATTTGAAATCTGGATAAAAATCCGACAGGATAAATACAAATAGCATGTACTTTCAGAAAGGATTTATGCCTGACTCCAGTTTATCCTCACCTTTGCAGTGCAATTCTAGTATCTCGGTCTGAAAAGTCTTTGCGTGGGATCATCAAGATAGGAAGGTTTCTGAAATGACTCTTCTGGATAGGAAGATTCTTGAATTGGATCTTCTGGATATGAGCATTCTAGTAGATGTGGATAGAGGTAGATTCTTGTATTTGATCTTCTAAAATTCTATGTGTAGGAAAAAGACAGTATTCTTCACCGTCTACTTATTTTTTCTCGCTTCTAGTTTTTTTCTTCGGAACAGCACGTTAAGCATGAAGCTTTTATATCATTGCGACCTCATAATGTAATGGGGAGTTCCACACTGGGAACGCAATCGTGTAGGAAGGAATAAAATGTACTTGCGATCAGTTGATATGGCTTTTTATATGCACTGCAATGCAGCGTCCCAAGGATTTAGAACGTGTCTTCATCTCTCCTCGTCGAGATCCGGGAAAAGGAATAACTTATAAACCACTGTTTAACTACTGGCACCCTGAAGCTTCAAAAATGAACGAATCATTATAGGCTCAGGCTCATTGACCATATGAGTTGTGGGAGGTAAGATTGCTTATGTATGGTATAAAATGGGATTCTACAAGATTAAAGTAGGATATAGTATTAGTGCCGAATTCCAAACATTAATACTTATTGCATAGGAAAACGTTGCTCAAGATGTTACTTAAGCTATAACGGCTATATCAGTGGAAGTAGTGACAATATATTGTCATCCTTAATTTTACAGCTGTAGGACAGTATAGTTACTTATATAAATGTATATATCGGACAGAGGGATATTCGGAGACTAGTATATAGAAATAGAGCATCTTATACTGCGTGAAGGATTCTCATGGATCCAATTATTGCCTGATCGTTTTAAGTGAATGCAGCCGGTTGTCCAACCAGGGATTGGAGAACTTGCGGGGATAGGCTTCCTCTGATTCTGTCTCAATAATTTCAGCTAGTCATTTACAAGACGTACGATTAGAGCACCTTGTTCAGACACTTACCTTCGATTCAGATAGTTAATTGCTTTTCCTTATTTTCCTTCCCAATCCCTCTGACGTGGGTACCTCTTGTTCGTACGTAGGACTTGTGTTCCTGAGGTTTAGGGACACAAACCTATAAGCCTTCTCGGAACTTCTTAGTTTTTAAACTGTAGCACTCTATAGTAAGTACCGAATGTTAGTAACTACATAACTGTAGTAACTATAGAACTACAGTATTAGTTCTAAGAAGCAATGTTACAAACTCCGTGACAGGCTCAAGTATTTACTTTTACTTGGAGGTAACCCAATCGCAGGGAGGAAGTTGGATGTGTGCAGGAAGGGAAAATCAGAGTTTTCGCTCTCTTATTATTGTTTTCCTTATATCCGCCCTTCCGCCATCCGTCTCTCCTCTCATATTTCAGCTTCAATTAGGGATTTCTCTAATCAAACAACTTGGTTTTTAACCACAGTCCTCCGCTCAGTCTCCTCCATCCTTAGTACTTACGTCTTGAGTAACTTTTTGACAGATTAGGTTCAAGCGGGAGCTTACGACAAGATCTTTTTTCCATGTTTGATAGTCTAAATATTGGTAATTCTTGTTGACAGATACTCCAAGCATTTCTGCCTTTTGTACTACTATCCTACAGCAACAGAATTTCCAGGAAAAGTTTCTTATTTTCGATTCCTTGTGCAATGTTTTTCGGATTTTATGTAGCAAGATTTTTTTAAATGTTTTTTTCCAGATTGTTGTTAGGTTTTGTTTGGGTTTGGAGCTTTTTTCTAGTGTTCGTAGCAAGTTATGGTATTCGTCATAGCAAATGACTTTGGATATTTAGTCGATTCTTAAATGAAAACACTGGAAGCGTAGAAAGACACATTAACCACAAAGGTTTTAGTGTCATTTAGAAAGTCTGGAGCTCATTTAGAGATTGTTGTTGGTTGGAGAAATGATGAGAGGAAAGATAGGAGGAATACGTAACTAATGTAAGTCATGTCCTTCCTCTACGGTAGTGCAGGAAATGAAAATAACAACAGGAAATACAAAGACAGAGAATGCTTTTTACGGACGTCAATGGGTTGTTTGTTCATTTGATAATTGAATGTTGTGCATCATTTGTAGGGCATTAGTTTCCGCGGAATCGTGTGTTTATGCATGGAAGTAGTTAGGAGGCTATATCGAATAGATGAGAGTCAAGGGTGAATTAATTGTGACTAGTGTAGCGGAGGACATGAAGTTTGTCGGATAATTGAGTCTTAGGAGAAGTAAAGCGTCTTCAGAGTGCTTAGGGAGACATAAGATCGCATACATCCTGTCAATATGTATTAAGTAAAGGAGGGTGCTTATGGGTTAGAACATTGAGTCTGCTGTTATTATTATGAGGCCCAAGAGACTAGTTCAACCACTGCGTCTTATTCTCACCTCTTCTTGGAAATTCCCATTACAATACCTATATAGCGCAATGACATGAACGTGAGTCTTTAAAGCAATTTCCTCTCCATGGCAAATAATGGAGAAGGGAGAGCTTGAGTTGGTGGCACGAACGAATTGAAACTGAGGGGTTTTGATTATTATTTCTTTTTCTCGCAGACTATCGCCATTCTACTTTACGGAACAATCTTTTTTATAGTACTTTCGCTGGAATTAATTTAAAATTAACGTTAGCACTACTATTAAGACGGTTACCAATGGAAACGTCACTGTTATTACGGAATTCAGTACTAACACTCTTGAAGTTATAACGTTAAAATTACCAGAATCGTTACAATAATATTAAAAATATATTGTACTTACTGAAGCTATTGAAATGAGAAGAGAAACTGCTAAAAGAGTAGATATATGTAGAATTCCTATTACAGTATAATTTGTAATATCAGGGTAAAAAATTGCAATTATCGTACAATCTTGTCAGTACCTCATTCACATATGTAGATACACATACCTACATAAGTTTTCATGTCAAACCTGATCTCTTTTAACCTCTGAATACCCTTATAGTGATCTCTGTCTGTCACAAGAAGACACTATGTTGTCAAATAATACTCATGGGCGACGTATGATATAGATGGTACGAATTCGAATGCATTTCCCCTATTCTTCTCGAAAAGTACCTTTATGCTACGTTAGTTTACACGCTGTTTTATGATTGTCCACAAATTAGAAGGAGCCAGAGGGATCTACTCTTTTCAGGTCATCCCTTCACAGTAGTAAAATATTTCCATGACTCCATTCAAATGAATACTTGAATCGATTTTTTTCCTCTTTAAATTACCTTTTATTAATTTGACTAGCTAATAAGACCATCGCCGTTACGACGATGGTAGTTATATACTTGGTGACATACGCAATCTCGAAGGTAGTTCGTTTATATAAATCAAGGTAATTACATTTTCGATTATAACCAAATTCCTGTTTTGCAGCGTATTGATCATTCCGTTAGAAATCCATCACTTAAGGAATATTAACCATTAAAGAGACTCTACGTAGATGTCTGCATTTGTTCATATGATGTACTTCATATATGTAAATTTCTTATAATCTTTAGCATTTCTAATATTACATTTTCCTTAGGAATCCAACGTTTTATAAGAGCATTTTCCTTGATAGAAATATGCTCTTTGGTAGCAACAGTTTGTGATTAAAATTCTCCCTCGAGATGAATTCCTGGTGTAGTGAGAATGCTATTTCTATAGCTATAGTAATACGAATACTTACATTACGTGAATATAATGCTTTATTATAGTTTCCGCATTAAGTGTTAAAGCGTTTATTTGTTAATATCACGTCCTGTATCCTCCAAGTCTTACATCGTCCAAGGATTTATTTATGCGTGGGACAGTTCGCAAATTTATTAAAGTATGCATATGATATAATAATAGCAACGCATATTCGATAAGATTTTTTGACTATATGCTCGAATACTCCATAGTGGAATGACGCAACTCATTAAATTAATATTGCCTTGAATTTTTGAGAAACGTTTTTCATAGGCCAAAATATCTGGTCTGTTAGTGTGCATTGAAATTATTACGATGATGTGTTTCGTTAACAAAGCCACTCTGTCTATTTTACATTAGAGTCTTGCTCCATAGCTCGTTTTAGTCTCCAAAGTAAACATTGACTGTACACTACTAAACCCATTAGATTATACTCAGTTCTACAGATACTAGCTTCCTATTGTTAATAATACTAAATTGCAATATAAATTATATGTATACATGACGTAGCTTATATGACATATTTTTTTTAAATTTCACTCCGGAGAGCTCATGCGTTACGTTTGCATAAGCAATGTACATATGTATGTTCATGTACATCATGTACGCTGTTTTTGGAGAAAGTTTATCGTGAGATTGTTTATGAACATGGTTGCGAGCAAGTGTACATACAGCGTTCATCGTACTTCTGTAGCTTGTTGTTGTTGATACGAAAGTTGTATCAATGCACCCTGACGATATCAAGTTAGTCTGTTTTCCTGGAATAAATCAATTTCATCTGACGTCCAACACCTGTGTGTGTATGTGTGAGGTTTACAAGAAGAAAAGATTTGCATTGCCTCTATGCACGTCAAGTTCCCGCTGTGCGATGACGGAATGCCGTGACCGCACAGTGAGGATGATTGAATGTATGGCAAAACTATTATTATTATTGTCAAAGGGTCGGAATATGACGTTGATTTTGCCTGTTTGAAGTATCGTCTCTATTTCCTTTCTCACGTATACATCCTTCCTCTTTTGTGTTCTTCGTCATTTTTATATGTACACATTTTGGTATTTTTGGAACTCTATATTTATTATGATAATGTGGGTAATCTCTCGTAAACAAAATGATTGACCGGCTGAAAATAGCCGTTTCCATGGGGGTGTTTCTATATAAATCTGTTTTGTAATAAGATACGTAACGAATGAGCTTTGTGGAGTGTAATTTTTGACTCCCTCGTGTTAACTGTTCGATTTGAATGATATATAATACGATTTTTATATTAGAATCTTTAGAAATTAGATATACCTGGCTATAATAATACATTAGATGCATTTAAATAGTACTAGTGTAGTTCATTTATATACTAGCTTATAACTACAAATATATAGATATATTAGTGCAGACTGATTCTTATATGCAGCATGATAAATACATGTATAAGGAGCTAATGAGGAATATGATTTTTAACTCTTTACATCGATTACCTTTGTTTCAAAAAATTATTACACTTCTTGAATTGCTCTTAATACTTATTAGTATCATTATTGTTATAATTAGTTATGTTCAATTAGGATGAATCTGAAAAAAACGATGCATTTTGTGTTTATTTTGAATGACCTTGATGATTTTGGCCACAGGACCCACGCAAGTCTCTGTAAACTTGTACTTACGGTCCATCAGCAAGATAGATGATTATGAAATGGTAAGTCAGTGTTTGATTGAAGTGCGTTTCTGTACTAATCACAAGTCCATTGTTAATTAAATACAATTAAGACATTCCAAGTCACGCCATTTATCTGTTTCAACTCTTTATACATTTTACCGTCCGTACTTTACTGTCATCACATGTACTGATTACTCTCTCTTAATATAGCAAATTATTACACATACCATTTACATACACTAAATAGTCAACATATACCGTCTATAGTTGATATATACTCTGTACAGTTATTATATACCGTTTATATTCTTTATAATTATTACACACCGTCTATATTCTTTATAGTTATTACATACCGTCTGTATTCTTTATATTCAGTATATATACCGTCTAATCGCTCTTCATTCGTTATATCATGTATGCTTTTAATACTTAATATATGATCACACACCTTGAGAAACTTCAAAATGGACTCTGTCTCACTCTAAATCCTAATTTTACTATCATTATCGCACATCACACTTATAATATCTTACTTATTGCTTATTTACTCAGTGAAACAGAGACTAAATACTACAAGCATAATTTTCCCTTACAATTTCTACAATATATGATCCTTTCAATTATGTGGATCACTGGTTGCTCTTCTTCTTCTTCTTTCTGTCACTCCTGTACTCTGCTTGATGTGTCTTCTATATATTTATGTAATTATTCTTGTTTTGATACATCTACTTTGATGTATCGCTGCTGTTTATTGAACAAATAACGTTGCCTTCTTGAATGTCCAAGCCAGCAGATGTATGTCCATCGTTAAACTATAACGCATTTTTAAGGTCGTTATGACTAATTTGATTGGTGTACACATGACATTTTCAACTTCTGATGTCTAGTCATTCTATCTATAATCAATATCGATATTGTATTGGTGGTCATTGCTGTTCAGTTGTGCATACTACTTTATTGTGGATATTTTGACCATGGTGGATAATTCAACTATTGTGTATGCAAGTGCGGTTGTAAGTGTGGATATGTGTCGCTCATGCATTGATTCTTGTAAGCATTATATGTATGTTCTAAAAATTTCAGGTGAATGGTTGTTATGTGTGGTTTATAGAATGTGTACGATTTTTTAAAATTTAGGCTAAATTAAAAAAAGTTGAATGGATGAGTCGAAGATGAGTCGAAGAAGAAATTGAAAAGAGCTGTCATGGTAACATTTACTGTTAATATTTTATTTCTCCCGGATGGCTGAACTGTTGCGTTCGTTTTGCAGAATATCATTTATACAATGCATTGGAGATTTTATCACTGGTATTATAACCAGGATATTATATAGATACATAGTCATTATGATAGCTTTAGGTCAACCAAATCGATGATTGAATTGTATGCTGCAAGCTTGTAAAGCTTCTCGGTGTGAGTCTTTTATTATAGTGTCCCAAATTATGTGGTAAACAGAGCAATTGGGTTTCGTCTTCATAGTCCTCTTTCAGACATAAACATATTGTTGTCGGTGCTGGAGAAGCGGTGTTGTTTACAAATCAAGCCTAATCATAAATGTCCGTACAAGGGGTGCAAGTACAAGCAGTTTGCATGCGTAAAATAAGCTCTTATATAGGGTTAGCCTGTTAATCCATTATGTATATAGTCCTGAGGCTGAGTATGTAAGTTTAAGCTTGAACAGAGTTTGTAATAACAGTTTAAGTTATCCTTGCAGGTTTGCAAGACCAGTTTAAGTTAGGTTATAATAAGCGTAGTGGGGGCAGTTTAGCTTGATTAAGTGTAGAAAGGCTCAGGTTAGCGTATAAGGGTTGCGGTGGAAAGTGTTGTATGAATACAGGTAGTAACTAGCTTGTACAAATAAAGGGAGCAGCCAGAATTCTAGTACGTACATAGTATATGAGGTTAGCATTTAGCAAAGCTCTATTCTTAACTATCACATTGGAGTAAAGTAAGTTAATTATAATAATAATTGTCATTAAAAAATATGCGAGAGCGGCTGATTGTTGTCAAAGTGCTAAGAGTGAAAATCAAATTAGTCAAGTTTTATTCGGAGGAGAAAAATTAAGAAAAGGAATAACTACTACAAATGATATTCGAATGACTATATAAAGGATGCTTACGGTTTACTAGACCCGTCGTGGAAGAAAATATTCGAAAAGGCTGACAGAAGAAGAGGAAAGATTATTAATGTAGGTTTGGCAATGCATGTGCGTGGTAAAAGAAATGGAAGACGACTAGAATTCCACAGCAGTGGTAGGAGGAACTTTTCTTCTATACCAAACAGTACCTTTCCTTGAAACCAACTATCCCCAGGGCCTTCATAAACTTCTTTAATGATTTCATTCGTCTTCTTCTCTTTTTAAGACATAGCTCAAGCTTGGATTTCCCTTTCAATGTGTCCGCCTAATGTTCTCTCCATAGCTCTTACCTGCTCCTATCAACTGTACTTCCCTGAGTCTCCTGCCTCCTTCATCGTCTTTTCACACATCTATAACATTCATCTTTTTTCCTTTTTGTTCTCTTAAATTCCCCTACTCTTTCTTTTTTATTTTCACCGTCGCCGTATGTGCTGGCATTTCTTGCGTTTCATGTGGGAGTTTCTTATGTAGCGTAAATTCTGGTATCTCTTAAGGTTCGTATTTTCGAGTATTACTCAAGTATTATGTATGTATGTACATCTAGGTATTTCTCATAAGTACACCACATCACTTATCGTCGTCGACTCTTAACTGTTTTTTAGCTCTAGTACTTTTGGCTTTATCTAAGACGTTTCTCTTCCCTTTCCACGAGTTTGATCATCCTTATTATTATCTATATAGCAAAGCAATGATAGCATTTTGCATTCAAAACTGTGTGCGTAGAGTGCTGATGACGAAGAAGGAGACCTTCTTCGTAACCCCAAGGTTTTCATCGTTTGTTTGAACTTGTTGTTGTCATCGTAGGTTTAATTACGACTGAAAGAACTTCACAAACATTATCCTGTTTACTCAAGTGTTTGGGTATTCATACCCAAGGTTTTTGTTCGCTTTGTAATAACTATTTTAATATTAATTGCACTGATTTTGAAGTGACTTTAGCTGTCTCTACCCTCTTTGCATTCTACTTTATGGTGATATATGTATAGTAAGGGATTGTTTTACAATGTGTTGGTATTATACAATGGATGGTATGATATAATGACTGTATGATTGTTTGAGAAAACGGGAAGTCTTATTAGGAGAGGGCGACCTCATCTGCTCCAAAGTTTCTTAAGGTGTTCCTGCGAAGTTTAGAAGGGAAGATGGCTTCCTGGAGAGAGTTTCCACCACTTTTCATCATCATCGTCATTATCCGGCTTCCTAGCTCACTCAGAAACTTTATGTCGTAGCCTGTTTATTTCCTTGAAGGATTTTGTTAATTAGAAATGAAAGGTTGTTTCATTAGAAGTCCTTGTAATTGAATGGATTCAAAATTAAATATGTTTTTTTATTTGTCCTTTGCTTCACAATGTATATATACCTTCAGTGGGGATGAATTCAAAGTAATGACACATGGGGTTGCAAAATTATTTATAATTGTGCTGACGGACAAACATGCACTAGTACTAGTACACGCATGTTTGTCCTTTAATGAACTATTGTACTAACTCTGTCACCTACTCCTATAAGCAGAGCTAAAGATTATTATAAATATAATAATTGCACATCATTGTATGGTGCTCTGCGTTTGAGTAGTGTATTTTGAATTG
This sequence comes from Lipothrix lubbocki, assembly GCA_034696945.1. Taxonomy (NCBI): domain Eukaryota; kingdom Metazoa; phylum Arthropoda; class Collembola; order Symphypleona; family Sminthuridae; genus Lipothrix; species Lipothrix lubbocki. Next base: position 57,551 of record JAQGAK010000316.1, read on the forward strand.
CACCTCTCCACTCACTTCACTTCTCTCATCCTTTGTCTCAAAAATATCATGTATTTTCTCTTCTGGTATGTTCGTCAGTGTTCAAATGTTATCCATCTATCATGGGTATTCGCTTGTTTCGAACATTAATATTATATCTTCTTTCCATAGCACATCAGCAGATGTTTTGTTGCTGGATTGAAGTGGATTTCGACACTTACCTATGTCCGTACCTAGAAAGAGAGGTGAAAATTTTCGGCATATGTTTCAACTGGCATGACTAATGAATTTCCTATACACCAATCTCCGTTACTATTTGCATATTATGCTAGTATCTATGAAGGGAAGTATATATGCTTGAGGTAGTGATATCATATATAGACGAGTTAGTTCAAAATCTGGTGGTGGGAGTACAATGGGTACAAGCTTGCATACGTGAAGGAAGAACAGACAAAAGTGTAGAAGTGTATGCGCAATTGTGAGTTGTTCAGTGTAAACAAGAATATCGATAAGAAGCCAGAAGAGGAAGGAAAACCGAAGCGAAAGCCAAGTGGTTTAAGCAGAGAGGCTTTGAATTGTCGAATTGTCTCGTAGAGTTGCTGGATATATTGGTGGTGGTGGTCGTAGTCTCCTAACAACAACCCAACAGCAGTGGAGAAAATGCGAAGAAGAAGGGACCACGGAGACTTGACTTCTCCTACATATGGGGAAAACGAGAGAAAGAGAGAATCGAAGCATTGATTGAACGAAAGAGCCCGAGAGTGACTGACTGTTGTAAAGGAGTATGCTGTATGTGCATGGGAGCAGAAGAGAAGAAAACACCAGGGACAAAGTTGGATATGAACATATACACAAATATATTTAATCCATTGCTGTTCCCGAATAAATAAATAGCCTCCCATGTAGATGAATGTCGAGTTGTCGACACTGAGTGAATGAATTGATGAATGTTATTCTTCGAATGCATCATCCAAGGACAACGACGCCATCGTCACCACACACACTTATTCAGATACAAACACATTTTCACCAGGCGCTCTTTCCACGAGGTTCTCTCTCATCTCGCTCTATAACTTTCAATGTGTGAAAAAGTGTGTATACATATAATATATATGTTTCCCTGTGGCACTCCGCATGCAAAAAGTACTTTTGAGGGAGAGAGTTAATGAAAGACCTACATATGGTTTCAATGGTAAGAAGCCAAGTGAACTGATGAACAATTTACTGGCTGTCAGCGTCATCCCATATCGAAATTTCTCCCACTGTGAACTTGTATCATGTGTATACGCGAACGAAATAAGAGTTTGGGAAAAGCCAAGTTTACAAGTTTAGGACAACTCTCACATGTTAGGGGTTGTCCAACGAATTGGTAAATATGTAGCAAATCTTCCATCTATTTTGAACTAGAAATTTGGGGTAGTTTGATTGCTGACATAACACTTATGATTCTATCAACATTTATGGATAAAATCATTCATCCCTAGTATTATGAGATGAAAATTCCATTTAGTCATATACGATTATGGGTCAGCTAGTGCTCTGAACCCTCAGGTTTAACCAGTGGGGCGTTACATAATGCCTGAATCCCTCCAATACTTTGGTTGGATCTAAGTTTTTAGGGGATATAAAACAGGATTGAGCAGGGCTCTGTATGTAGTACATGAACGATGCTGTCCTTTTATCCGTAAATCAATATGTGAACAACTTATCTCTTGTGTACTGACGGACTTGCTCAAGTGCTACAAGATTTTCTTTTTTCTTATCTCCTTCTGCTCATCCTGGTCCAGAAAATATTTGTCAGGAGTTTGGAGTTTGCTAAAGAGTAGAGGCAGAAATATATGTTCCTGTTATCCTGTACTGTTCTAACCTTCAAAGCAACGGCCATTTCAATCGGATGTTGTTGCTATGTTACGCTTGCACTGACAAAAGATCTAGGCCATTATTATACTATTTCATTGTCTTAGTGTTGTTTTAGCTGGGCTTCAGTGCTAGATCATTGTTATGGATATGCTGTATCAGGGTTGCGGTTATGCTGTTGTATGTACAACTATACATATAGATGATGCAACTATTTAATCGTCGTATCGCTCTTTCAATATAATTACAGCGCAATTGGAATGGCGTTGCTATGTCGTTTCAACTCATTTAGTTGAGAATCAATTGCAGAAATGACAGTCGCAAGACGTTGGTGGAAGAATCCGTTAAATTGATCTTGAATTATTGAGCATGTGGATGGTGTCAGGTTTTTATTTGCAGATCCATCAGTTAAACGTGTTAAGTAAGACAAGACAATAGATAACTCTGTGTTTCAAGCTACTGCTACTTGAAATATTTGCTCTTGTTCCCTTTTCACGAATACTGAGCCCTGTCCCTGATAGTTCGCAATGTTTCTACAGTCTTTGACGACAAAGGTTGAAAGTATACAAAGAATTTTTAATAGTTCAACTTTTACTTGACGTACTCTTTTTTTCTGGGAAAAGGATTGTAACTCTTTGGAGAAATTTATTTCTTAGGTTGAGAGTAGTATTATGTATTTTTAGGAATTTTCTACGGGCGGATAACAGTTTCTTTTTAGTAGTTTTCTCATGCTTACAAGGGCTACTGCCGCTTAGAAAGCACTATTACTCCCGATACTACTAAAGTATACAGGAACCAGAAGAACAACATCTTGTGAGGAGGCATTGAATGGGCAGACAGCTATTTTACTTTGCCAACTGGCAACTCCCGTTCTTCGGCACTTATTTTCTGGGTAGTTCCTTTTTCTTTTTAATTCACCTCCTCCTTAGCTTGCTCCTTCCTTTACACTTCTTTTTCTTCTTCTTGTCTCCTTTTTTCGGAATCCAGGGCACGAGAATCCTTGGCGAAAGATTTCTTTACACACGTATACTTTCCTTCCCTTACTTGGACGCTTATTGTTAATATTATATGTATTAACAGTAAACGTATTAGTGGAATGGATATTGTAAGACAATATATAGGGCATCTGAAAGATGCTACTACTAGTTACTATGAGAAACTTTGCACAGCCAAGTCTTCTCTCACTGTCCAGACTTTTCTTATTCCAAATGTATACAGCAAAGACAAAACAACCGTATAAAGTCTAATTCTTGCCTTTTCAGCATCAAATTTTCTCGCCTTGACTACCAATGAAACTAATCTTTCTATACCACGCCAGCGCTTATACCGACGAAGGTATAACCCACAATACTGTGTCACATAAGCTCAAAAATGCGAAGTTCTTCTATGATATTGGCATTGTGTACTGCTATGTTCTTCTGTACAATACTGCTATGTTTTACCATAGTATAACATATTACTGCTATGTATGTCCCTCTGTATAATCGTATTGCTGACACCCAACAAGGCGAATACCAACCAGGGAATTCGGAAGAACGCAGCAGTGCATATGAGAATACTAAAAGTACGAGTATAAAGAGAAAAAATAAACTAATTTTTTCGTAGCAGCGGAGAATACACTAGAGTGTACATAATGCTACAGCAAGAGTAACTATAGCGCATAGCCACATAAATGTAGCAAGTGTAAGTACCGTGGAAGCATTGTAGTACAAGTGTGGCTACAGATATGACATTGTAATACAATCGCAGCTCTCCTGAAATAACAAAATACAAATGTATCTACCGCTATAACAATGTGTTGTTTATAATGATGAAGCTATACAAAAGCCAAGTCAAAAATAGAATTTTGCATAGAAATCCTCTTAGGCATTGTCTACTCAATAGAATAATGGGGGAAATGTAAGGGAAACCCAATTGCCCTCCTATGGTCAAGAATTGTTGTAAAGATTTGTACGGAGTTTTGTGAAAGAGCTATTTTTCTGTACAGATATTTGATTTCGGTTATTCCTCTACTACGTGTTCATTCTCACAGTAACACCAGTATTTATTTATGTCCTATGTACCACATTCGTCTCTATGGACGTACTATTCATGTTGGTCTGACTTAGTTACTATTGTTATAGCTTCAGTCTATGTACAATGTACCATGGGTGGATATGTTCAAAGTTTGCTTAACATTGTGTTCTAGTTCATGTTATACAAACATAGTAGTAGGTTATATGGTCTGTGTGTGCGAGCGAATGTGTGTGCATAGGAGGTCTCGTGTTACTTTTTTTTTTATTGCACAGCCGTCTGTGGCGACATGAACCACACTTTTGATTTTATATGTCAGCAAACCTTATGTACTGTAGGGATGGTCACGCTTGACGTTCCTTTAAATCAGAAAGAAGGTTTTTAATCAACAATTTCTTAACGTTTTACCAAATTTTTATTGGAATGGTCGTCATTTAATCAGAGCTTATTTTTAGGAATTATTTATGAGTGAAGTTGTGTTTCAAGTTTCAAGGATTTGGATGGTACATTCATAGAAGAATATAGAAGAATATTGTTTTTAAACTAAAGCTTTGTGAAGAATAGAGAATTTAAGTTTTTAAGACCTCATGAGCGCAATGTTCTTTAATGAACGATTACATGACGCGGACAATGTCTTGTAAAGTTTTTCATGTTAAAATTAGTATTACTGGACTGGTCAAGACTGAAACATTCTACTTGAATGACCCCATTTGTACTTGGCATAATATATGTTATTTCTGGCCTGCTGTAAATCATATTTATTGTTAACAGGCTTGAGTCGGACATCAAAAGCCTTGATGTTGTTTTAGATACCACCCGCACATCTATAATGTATATGTACCTTTAATAAATGTGAGCCTGCTGCTTTCCCTGTAGCAACTCATCTATTCAAACTACTGATTGCCATATATAAACATAGTATCCATTGTCTCGGCCTTGTTCGCATCATTGTGTTCCAACGTCATAGGGGATGATAAAACATGTACATTCTATACATGAACCACACATATTCATTCCGCCGTTTAATGACGAATACACATGATAATGAGTACACAGAGTGATGAATTTGCATGGAATAAGAATAATCGCTGAATACAAAGAAGCATTTTAAATGTAAAGAAGAGCGTCAAGGATTTAGTGCAAGGTACAACGAATCCAGATAGGAAATCCTATGTTTCGTATTACTGGAGAATTCAAGGATGGAACGAAAGAAGGATGGGGGAAGGAAAACTACAAAATACAAAGCGAGAACATGAAAAAGAAAATGCAAATATCAGAGCAAAGGTATAGAAAATTAATACCAAAAGAAAAGACGAAATTCAAATGCAATGGATTTAGACTGAGCCGTTATATATAGTAATTTTATTATTATTATCAAAGTTATGCTATCAATAGCTGGCGACTAAAACGTCAAAAAGGGCTTTTCCGTTTTAGGAGTTAAAACTATTGAAGATATTCTCTATTGCTATTATGATGTTTGTGAATGGAGTCCATTTTGAAAGGTGCCGTCAATAACGATGACTGAATTCGTGTACATCTCTCACTTATCACATTATTATTTTCACACCACCCCCAGTCCTTTTGTACGATTGTTTGAGGCGCAGACTACATCTTAAATGCTGTAGGACACGCAGAACATCATTCGATGGCCAACTTTTGGCCCCAGTTGGGTGCAAAGTATATTTGTAAAATTCATATATAGGAATAATGTATGAGCATATATTTTACAAATATATTTTAATTTTATATCTTGGGTTTTTCTTTCCATGAATATAATTTATATGTTGAGATATGTTCATAATTCCGTAAGATTTTACTATTTCCGATAATATACAACTATCCAGGTATTAAAAACAATTCCAAATGTATTTCATTCCAGTTGTTCCAATAGTTTCACATGTACTAACATTTTCACAAATAACCTTACATTATGTTTAAAGATAATTCTCTAAAGACAATTCTCTGGACCAATTTTCTATGACAAAAATCTTTTCAGTCATACAGAGAGGAATGACAGTTCTTTGATTATCGTTTCCCAACAACACGTGTTTTTATTATTATCAGTGATGTATAAGCCCTGAAACTCTTCTTCTGCTCTCTATCTCTCTCACTCACTCTTTCTATTTTATTTTCCTGTCTTCACTTCTATATAAGCTCATTGGATGTATACAAATGCTTTGCAATGTGAAACAACAACGGCAGCTACAAAAAACAAGATATGACGAGAGTATGATATTGATGACGACAGCCAAAAACTATTCTTTTCACATATCTCTATTTTTGTTCTTTCTTGTTCTTTGTTTCCTCTCTCTCTATATATGTCATGTCCAAATATAATATTTTCTCTCACTCACGTTTCTGTAATGCATAATTATATATGAACTTGCCCGTTACAATTGCCTCTCTGAAGTTTGATACCGTACAATATGTGTGCATACGTGTTGTCTAACTGGAGATATTATTGCAACAATAAATTGAATGTTGCGATGATTCCATTCAGTGGACTATTATAAAATACATTAGGGAAGGACGAACAGCATGGGAAGTCATATCCTTGCGTTGGTCTTGTGTAACGAGAACTCATTAGGACTATAGTAGCATTGTAGAAAATAATACAGGATAACCACAGCTTTCACTCTGACATCACTAACTTCTGGTTCTTGCTTTCCTTGTCGCCTTGTCCTACGGTTTTTTGGGGATGTTCTTTCTCATTAGCGTTTTTACTATTTTCGGACGCGGTTTTAATTTATCAGGCAATCACAAGGTTTGCTATGCTGTTTACTCTGGATTTCTATAGTTGAATCTTTTATCTCTCATTTGCCTATTTTTGTCCATTTTCAAGTATGAATATAATTTGTGTATTTGCATTTTCTTTTTCAGTTTTTAAGCAACATTTTAAAGACAGGAATTTAACTAGTGATGAGTAAGTAATGCAGTTTAACTTTTCGTGTATAACACGTAAACGTTAACTTCATATACATACTTGTTAGACGTTTCATTTGAGTTATTATTTGTGTCGAATTATGTATGTATCTCGTGTAGAATTTATTTTGTTTTCATGTATTTCGTGCGGAATTTAATTCTCCTTTGTGTTCAACGCTGCTAGTGTGAAATTTATGTTTAAAATTCTGAATTAAATCCAGTAATAGGTTTTGTGTTACTGTATATATATACGGAAGGTTAATAATGCCACGTTAAAGAGGCCGCGTGCGTAAAAGTGATCCAGCAGGAAAAAGATCTGTAGGAAAGAATGATTGTTGAAAGGGCTGTAGTTTTGTAGAAGAATTCGAGGGTAAAAAGGCTCTTGGCCTGTATGAAAGATGTGATGGTAACAAGGCTTGTGTTCACATGAAAGATTCAGGGCTATGGAGCAGTAACTGTGTGAAGGAGAAAGTTTATTTTTGTATAATAATAATGTTCTTGTTCAGATGCAAGACTAGAGAGAATAACTTTTGAATAATATGTGTGTGTGTATGTAGAAGTTTGTGAAGAGAATAGTTTCATCTAACAACAACAACTTAGCCCTGAGGTTTTCTATTCACAACTGAATTTATTGGTTTTAATAACTTGATTTAAAAACTTGTTTTAACTTTTTGCCAGGGAAACCTCATATATATGGAGGCTGGCGGCTAGACATTAACTTACAACGTAAATACTTTATAGGACATACAGGGTTTAGATACTTGCATACGAAGACTGGATCTTTGTATAAATATCGTTCTCTTTCATGCCAACACACCCCGCAGACTTGCAAAGTGAACAAAGTTTCTGTCTCCCGCACCTCTGTGACGTGGAATAAACCGCCGTAATTTTGATAACCTTGTCATCTTTGCGGAGTATATTAGCATGTGTTTTAATATGTAATTGAACATACTAAAACATGTAGCTAAGGGCGTTCAAGTAAATGTCTGAAATTATTAATAATCTTAGGTTATGGAAGTCTGCAAATATAGCGTCAATGTCTTTTATGCGCATTCAGAGGGACAGCGTTATAGGTTCGTGTGTTTTAATAGAGCGTGGGGGGTTCTTATGCACCTTGAAGTAGCGCGGTTGTTAAAAAGGACAAGGGAAGCAATCAATGGAGGTTGTGAAATACATGCGAACATAATAATTATAACTTCTTGACATTTAGTTGATGACCCTAATTAAAATAATTACGTCAGCCTAAGTTACGCCACTTATGCCCAATTATATGACAGAACTTTTACAACACTAAAAACATAGCTTGACTGCATACAAGAAACATGGAAAAACCAGTAATAATTTTGTTGAATCAAAAACTCTATAAACACACTAAATTTTATTCTGTCTTCAGTGCTCACCGCTTTTCAACTTCAAGTGACTGTCTCGTTCGTTTCTACAGCCATACAGTATATTATTTATATTCATATATTCATATGTATATATATGGATGCATAACTATACGACATGTAGAATATGCATATGCTGATAAAGCTTATATGCTTTTATGATGTATACATTTGTATATTCACGGTGACCACTGCAACTTATCCGAATGCACTGGCCTAATTCTAATAATGCACTCTATATTCATCCGTACATAGCCTTGAGATTTCTATAAGTATACTGAAGTTTGCATTATGAAATGTATTTAATATATATTTATAGTCACCAAAAAATTACGATTCTGGGTCACATTTGTTTTCATTGCAACCACATACCATCCGACAAGAATTTAAAGATATTTGTTCACACAGCGGTTAGTACTTTATAAAGCTTTGTAGACGAAATGATTAAGTTGTGATGACTATCCGAGTGCAGAATTTCCAAATATTTACAAGTATACACATTTGAACTAAGGTTCATCACTTGGACCTTCGACATCACATTACAGCTCGTTACTTACAAAAATCGTATGAGCGGAAGGCACTTAAATTTTTCCTAATGTTAATTAAATGGCAACTACTGAGGTTTAAGCTGACAACAAAGTCAAAAAGCTGTTGACTTTTGGGAATATTTCGAGATCCTGAAGGGTAATTAGACCATAAAAATTATTGTAGACGCACATTGGGGTGACATCGACCAAAAGCCTTTGAGGGTCGAGTTCCGCCACCTGGTTCGGGAGATTTAAAAAAAAGTCTGTTTTGGAAGGGAAAGTGAACGCAGATATACAAAATGCTATGTAATTTCAAATACTATCGAATTTTAAATACCAGCATATCTCTTTTCTAATCATCTTCACAAAACAATTTCATGTTACAAGTATGTATGTACATTAATGGAATTGTAAATGATGAAACGGAATATGCGGGGTTCGAAAGTAATTTCTGATGTAATTCTTTATTAATTTTCTAATTTAATTTGAACAGTCCACATTAGAATTATGATTAAATACAAAAGACAAATTTTTAAAATAAAATAACTGGAGAAGGTAGTGTAAACTAAATTGTAACGGTGAATTCTAATGACAATAGGTACATTTAAAAAAAGTAAGTCTAAGATGTATGTACTTACATATACCTATGTAAGCGTGTGACCGCATTAGCCAGGAAGGCGGGTCTAAGCATGGTAATAAGTGGAAGAGTGTAAAAGTTGTGTAGTTTAGCAGTCACTGCGAAAAACCATCAATCCTATTAATTATACTGACGGCGTATGAAATGGCCTCCCCACTGCTATAAACATTGCCACTTAAATCACAATCTCATTACAGTTTTTCATTAACCAGCTCATTCATTACCTAATGAGAACGTAGTTTGATGTACTAAGCCCAGTTCGGCACACTGCGAAAGGATCATCTACATATATTTTGCAATCATAGGGAATAATGTGCTACAGCTATAGGGGATATATATGTTATTATCATAGACAATTTGTATATGTAGATCAAGTAGTCTGACACAAAGGGATTTTCCCCAATCATTTCAAATTACCCTGATAATAAGTATAGGTATCCACATCCACATACATTTGTACAGGACTATATTCACAAAATTACATATACTGTTATATGATTACATATATGCCGTCTGTATTCGGATACCGGAATCAGTTTTAATAATTGTTTTCTGCACGCCAATAATTCAACTATGTATGGAATTGTACATGGAATTGTCTACTCAACAGAGAATGATAGCACCAAGGGAGTCTCACACACTTAGCCTTAAAATATTATATGCGGCCTTGTAACATGCAGTAACCCTCGACTTTACTTATTGTTCTTCCGTTTCCATTATTATGGTTTATTTTCGTTATTTGATAAGTAACAATAGGGCTATCCGATGCGGTAATATATCTTCTCTTTCTTACACCCAATCTCAGCACTTAAGGCCAGATTTTACACAGCAAATGCGAAAGAGCAGCAGCAGCCGTTAGCTTAAGCGTTTATATATGCAATAATAATAATAAGTGAAAGCACCTCACTGGGGAATGGCAAAGTAATAAAGAATTTGCATGCGAGAATTCCTTCACTGCATTTTCAATAGCCCATATATATATATAAATATACTCTATATTGCAAAAATATTATATAATAGCGTATATGGTATGTTATTAGGTAATGGAAAGTAGTGTCTAAGCAGTTGTAGCAGTATAATATTTAAGCTCATGGATATGCTTAAGAATTGAAAGTCTATATATATTCAAGTCCATGTACATGCTTTAAAAGTGAAACACTCTGTACACATACTACGTAGATTCCTTTTAGAATTGCGCAAATATATTGGAGACCGAAGGTATGGTAAGAAGTGCAGAAGTGTGATCGAGTCAAAAGATGTGTTTAAAAGTGCAAAAATATGTTTAAGTCCAGGGGTGTGTTAAAACAAGTAATATTGTTTTATTTTAAACATTTTTATATCTACAATCTATAACAATATGGAAGATAAAATTATATTTATTATACTATTAGACAATTGTTTCCACAGCTTTTTCTCTTGCCTTCATACTTTTCTTTTCTATTTCTCCGCCTTGTTCTTCCCGACTTCTTCGACTCAAGCGGAGTAATAATATTTTAATGTAAGTTCCTTCACAGTTATGTGTAATATATAGCTCGTACGTATCCCAAAGACGACTTCCTAAGTATGAACATCCATTTGGAATGTATGCGTTTAAGAAGCTGACCTAAGGAAATGGTTGTTCTTTCATCTGAGGGATCATAATAGGGGCAAAGGCATAAAATACGGATCCGTTTCAATGTTACGCTACCAGCTACTTCTACTTTCCCCCCAACATATACAGCAGCCGCAGCAGTCCGAACGAGAAAATTCGTTCGCTCAGATTCCTCTGCATTTATTATTGCTATAGATAAGATAATATGTTATATTGTAACAAACGATAAATTTCCTGCAGATATAAGTGCAGATAGGTTAATGGCTCGTGTAGTAGGTATTCTCTATATTTTTACTTTCCACTCGGTTCCTCGCCTTCGTCGACGCAACGGACTGATTTTATGTGGGAACGTCCATTACGGGCTATTCTAAAGTATGTGTAAAATTTCATTATTATATCCATACATAGGAAGCATAATACCTTACTATGTGTTATGCACGCGAAACACATGGTAAGTACATATTCTGTTTTTTATGTGGAGGTAAGGAAAAGTATACTTGGATTATTTTCATGACGTCAGAAGTATCCACAGGTAAATAGTCTTTGTTATGCAGGAAGCGGTAAACTCGCTTTTTATACTTCAACTTCAAACATTGCAGGCGTCGTAAGTAATGAGGGATTATTAATTTTTCTAATTAAACTACCTTTTTCGAACAAAGTACTTTTACAAGTTATTTCGAAGAAAGTACAAAGCAATAACAAAACATGCGCAAATTATTTTTAAGGGATTAGCCCGCATTATTTTCGAATTTTATTAAGATGAAAATAAAAAAACTGTCTTAGGCACTGGATGAACTAAAAATAAATTCCTTTACCATAATTAAACTAAACAGCGGTGTCAAAGGACTTATTGACTTTCTAGTGGGGAAATACGATCTGAAGCTCAGTTTCAGAATTAATGCGTTTCCTAGGCTGCAGAAAATTATGTGAACTAAACCTCAGTTCCTTATGGGATGTTGGATCAAAGTGGAATAAAAAGGTCGATAGGTCAGTGGGTAAGGAAATTCCAGTGCTGAGGGAATCTGGGGGAATTAACAGTTGGTGCGAGGGTGTATTTAAGCATGTAGAGCATACAGGAAGAAGTGAATACGGGTAATAGAGGGGAATCTCCTGGAAAAGGTTGTAAAATAAAGATAATTTGGAGAAAGTGCTTTAAGCAAAGGACTAGATCTTTACGAAGTTGTTAACAGCATCAGTTTTCGTGTGTTTACTTATTGCTCTCCCTCGTTTGTTACTCTCATGTGTTTAGGAGAATAGTTGGTTCTTGGGCATTATGCTTCCTACATTTATTTTATACGCTTCCCGTTTTATGGTTGACCTGCCCCATCGACTTTACTTACTTTCGAAATGATTCATATGTACATACTTGCACGCAGATGTACATACATGTGCTAGGCAAGCATATACGTACCTATGTTCTTGCCATTTAGTACGCTGTTAAATATACTGTTCAGCATATTTCAGTATCCTGTTTAGTATCCAGGAATGGGCATTGTTTGGTACAACCAAGTGTGCTATTCATTATAGAAAGTGTTCTGTACAGTACTATAAGATACTGTTTTGTTCAGTGTAGGGAAGTGTTTTATTCATTATAGGAAAATGCTTTGTTCAGTATAGGAGAGTGTTCTGTTCAGTACAGAAAACTGTACCACGCAATACACGAAAACACATTGCATAGTGTATTCAAGTTTATACCGTTAGTGTAAATATACATGGAATCCCTATTGCATTTCTGATCCGACGTGTTTAATGTTTTCTTGGTAGTTTGTCCGTGTGTTTAGTGAGCCACTGACTTGAAAATATCAAGGGAATACTCCGTTATGTGGACTAACAAGCTTCATAAGACAGGGGACTTCTCGGTGACAAGTTTTTTTCGTGACTTTTTTTAATGTTACCGCTAGATATGTTCTGTGTATGATGGAGGGTAAATGAGGATGGCAAATTTGGTCTCTGGAACTGATGTGCATTCCGGGAAAGATAATATTAGACAGCGTCTACTCACACATGTAATAATGAGGCATGGTCTCTGAACGAGGAAGGATAAGTGTGTGTAGCATTGCTGAAATAGATTAATAGAACATCCAGGAACAACAACAGATTCAGCAAATTTCGCTCCATGTTTAGCAACTCGAAGGTCGTACACAGGAGTTCGTAGCTCTTTTGTACTTGTCAGTACAAATGAGTTAGTTACGTATGACTGAGTGAGTTTAGCTGCCAGTAAGAAAATATAATCTGTGCTTATTAGTATTTTACATTGTAGGGGAGCATGATTTAGAAGCAGTTTCAATAACACCGTGGGAATTGAATAGAGTGTGCATCCTCCTATAGTTATATATCTTTTCTGGTATTTTTTGTTGCTTTAGGTATATTTCTTCATTGTAGCAAGTTAACTTTTCTAATCATTTTTCCTATACGGTTAACACAAACCTATCGGCCTTGTGTGTGACAGGAACAGGAAGCGTGGAAGATGTACACTGGGCATTAGGTTTCATGTATATTTTAAGATGAAGTAATGAATGTATAAGGATGCGGCGTCAACCAGGACCGCTATGCATGGCAAGGGCCATTAAAGAGCAAGTCTTATCTAGGGTTGTGAGATGAACAACGAATTCATACGTTATTTATGTAAAATTCTGGAGATCCACTGCTTTCTCATGCATATTTTAAGTTGACGATCCTTCTTATTAACAGTATAAGATCAGGCTACATCCGTGTGTTCAGTTTCAAACATTCCAAACATTGTATGTTGCAAGTGCTGATCTGGTTATGTGCATAAGTACTGTAAATCCATACTGCTCCGAGCACAAACGAAGGGGTACAAGGCATCAAGGCTATAGCAAATTTAAATGTTGTGGTAACGTTATATTGTACATAATTCATTGGATGAGTAGATTGTACATATCAAGTAGGCATGTATATCTAAATGAAGGAAGCTGGGCGAAGACGGGAAGAAGGCCAGGGTTGAAAAATATTTTTTTCGACAAATAATGATCCATCCGGGTAAAGCACTTAGAATTATGATATAGTAGTAAATAGAAAGTCATGTGTCGGCAGCAACTACATGTACTAAGTCTTTGTGCTCGTATCGTATACTAGATTAAGTGTGTATATGTTCTCGGATGTTTCAAACCATCCGGCATCTTTGCAATGGCTTCTCCACTACAAACTACACCATGATGTTCTAGCATTTGTGGGAGAGCAGAGCCGGCGAGACAAAGCGGGACGACAAGCATGATTTCTTTTAAGAGGTCTCATGTTTCAAATGTTGATGCATGGCCACACCCTTTCATTATTAATCAGGAGTCACACTCAGCCAGGAGCAGGCTTTGACTTCCTTTGTGTCTTCCCTTACTTGCTCTCACCAGATCACCAGATGACTTTCTCGCTCTATCTCTCCATCTCTCACTCGCTTTCTCTCCCGGTTTCTTCACCCCGTCATTATCATCCTTTTATAGATTTACAGCGATCGCAACTTCATTTCCAAAATGTTCTCACTTGATCTCTTTCATCTTGTTCCGAAAATCCCTCAAGACTTTTTAACATATACCTTCAGTATAGTTATTCCGCGGCTCACATTCCGTCTGTCTTTTATGTTTTATTAGTGTTGGATGTTTGCAGCTCCGGTGGTTATACCTGGGAATATGTACCGTGTATGTATTCACTTTCTAGTAACTAGCTTATACACTTTGTGTATATATTTGCCTGGAAGCAACGACTTGCTGCGTATGTTACAGAGCAAAATTGAGAGCATGTACTGCTGTACTTTACATTCTCGTAGCTCATATCTCTTTCATCCCACCAGACAGGTGCTGTGAGTAGTATGTCATGAGATCATGTATCTAGCATAGTATCAGAGCCTTCTCCACTATTTATTACACTCTAATCAACTAATGACTCTGAAGAACTTGGTTGGAAGATCCTCAGATGTTCACAGTCGGCTGCATAAAGCGGTACGCTACAAAGACTTATTATTGCAAACCTTTCTGGCTTAGCCAGGCTGAATGGAAACTTCGTTTAATAAATGCATTTAATACCACGTAGTAATATGTATTACATTGTATACTTTAGTACATTTGTATTGAAACGCATATGTTGTTGAAACAGCGGTTATATGCAAAATCATTACTAGAAGTATGCCAAAATTGACTTCGTTTGTCGATATAGTTCGTAATGAGCAACAACACTCAAATTGAAACACACTACTGTCAACTCCTGCGTAGAATAAGTTTAAAAGAGCTATATCCTAATTGCTTATTACGTGAATTCGTAGACTTGTTAATCTGTGAACTCGCCGAAATGAAATGAGCCTTGTATCATTGACTTTTTCTAAACTTTAAGATTTCAATTTTGTTCATTATGTTTTCAAAGTGCTTCGTTATGATTAAATTTGAGTTGGATAGTATCCTTACCAATCATATTTCAGATAGTTGAATTTTCAGCATCTGTGAAAAGCACTAATGAGTTGAGACTATATTTTTCTTGGGATTGTGGTGTGGCATTGTAAAGTTGAGAGTCATCATTGATGAATAAGAATATGTAAGTTCAGAAACTCCCTTCAAATAAATTCTTGACAGTGGTTCGAAAGTATTTAACAACTCACTTACACTTTAGAAACTTATGTTTGGACTTATTGGACTTAATTAGCTCGTAAACATGTGTCTAAAATAAATGTTATTCTTGGCAAGACATTACGAACAATGTTTTGAATGTAATAATGTAAAGTGTTTTGATGGATTATAAAGTGAAAACTCGTAACAACATTCTTTTTCTTGACTAAGGAAATAAAACGACGTGGTATCTTTACCTCTATTTCGCTCTGATTTAACAAATTAAATAATGATTAGCGAAAGTTATCGATTAAACAGTTCAAAATTTATTTCAAATACCTTGGTTGTTTATATTACTATAGCTTATAGATAAGGTTGTCTGTATATCTACATACACTATAAGTAGTTACTATGAAAGTATCTGTACCTCCGACAATTTTTGGTGTTAAGACTGGGTTTATTACAGAGACAAGGCTAATCGACTTGGCCTGTTAAGCAGCTTGACGCCGTGAATGTAAATGCTTGGAAAATGAATGAATGCAAATTGCTTTGAAACATTATACTATAGGGTATGGAAATATAAAATTTATACTGGCTTCTCCTGTCTTGGTTTCCTTTTAAAAATAAGTGTTTTTGAAAGGAACAAGATTCTGTTTTGGTAAGATAAGGAGTTTGTGCATGATAATAATATTTGCATGTTTAATATATATGACTTCGAATACTACGGCTTTTTAGGTATATTTATAAAGCTTGCTATTCTATAAGGCTTTGATAACATACGGCTTTATTAACTATGATATATAAGTTTGAGCGGAAATTCATGTGATTGTGCTTTGTGAATGATGCTTCTTCTTTCTGAAGCTGTTTCTTATAAACTTAAGTCCTTCCAGCTTCTCTATTATTCTTCCAATTTTCTATATACTTCTATTATTCTTCTTGCTTACGCTTCCGAACATTTACGTAAATTGAATCTTTCTCTCTAATCTTCTTCCAATAGCATCATCTTCATCATATCCTTATCTTTCTGCTGTCTCTCTTTCTATTTCTCACTCTCTCTCTCTCTCTTTATTTTTGTTTCTCTCAAACCAAATCAACTTATTACTACTGAACATACGTAGATATACTTATAAATACTATAAATATCCTATACCATATCACACCTAATAGAGTAACCTTAGAAATCCAGAAACTTAGACGGTATTAAAGTTACATGATTTGCGAAGACTCAATAAAATTGGACATGAGCAAATATCCGAGGATGGAGAATAATTGATTTCGATGTACTCAACTGTGATTTTATTTAAAGGTTTTTGTTTTATTTGTTACACTGTGGATTGTGAAAAACTCTCGTTACCTGTGTATTACTTATAATCTTTGTCCCTGTGGCAATAAACTTATGATGGCAATAATCTTTTGATATTAACTGTGTAGATTATTGTTCTGTGTTTAAAAACCGCCTGCCTGGAAATTACCAGTCTAGCTGTAAAAACATACGTAACTTACATCTCATCTCTGCGTAACCTCTCTGGTTTTAATAACCTGCGTAATCTATCTCTCCGTTGTTAACAACCTGGTAAGTAATCCCATTCGTATGAAAAAATCTGCTTATATAACCTGTGAGGTCCAAGAAACTTGGAAAAGTTAGGAACGTCAAATACGGATAGACGTCGATTATTCGGCAAAAGCTTCCACATGTACATAAACTTGAATCAGCTAATTTTTTCTGCTATCGCATACGTTAAAAAAACTTTTTAACAAGTGACGGAGTTGTTCAAGTGGAGCGTTAGAGAACAAAACTTTGAGGAAGGATCCACCGGATGTAACGACATATATTCAGAAATCTAGAAGTATAAACAGATATGATAATATTTGTATGAAGCAGGTTTGCCGTTTCCAAGGAGGTGGGTTCTAATCGTTTAAATGTGGAAAGTAGCGCTCGAGCGATTCTCAAAGCTACAATTTACTTTAGTCAGTAATGACAACGTGGGTTGGTTAATGAGGCTTAATACCCGAACTTGTGCGGAATTCATAAACGCATCACGTTCCCTCCATGCTATCTATTTGAAAGTTAATCAGATTTTTCCAGGGGTTGCCGCTACAAACATACACACCCATTTAACTTTCAGTATTGTTGGACTCACTCAAGTCAACCCTGCTTCTTTTCTGCCTGACTTATAATATAACAAGAAGTTCTTACTTTGGGCAGCCCTCTCCTTTTACTCCCTGGGCTTCTTATCCTCCTCCGGCCAATTAGCAATGACTTGGGTTTTAGAGTCGGGGAAAAGTCCTAAAAAGAGGAGCGCTCCCCAAAAGTGTTAATGGTATTTACTTTAAAGTTTTCAGCGAGGAAGGAGGAAGAAAGTTGTGGAAGGAGGTCAGCACACTTGTAAATTCCCCTGTAGTAGTTAAGGACACTTTGGATGAAATTGCTTCAGTCCTTTGGTTATACTGTAGAGGCTGGAATCGTCGTAAGTAATAAAATTCAAGCATAGACCATGGCACACGCACACACATATATGGGTGTCTAAATGGTGGAGATAGCCTAACTGCCAGGTTCCTCACTCTTCTTGGTGTATCTTTCTGGGTCTATCTGTATGTCTTTCAGGACCGTTCTGTGTGTCGCGGATATCTGTAAGTCTGTCTCGATCGTCCTGTATGCCTACTAGATGGTTTTTCATGTAAGTCGGGCTGGTTCGTCCTGCATGCCGTTCTGGTTTCCTCTGCATGTCTTTCTGGAACTGTGCAGATGTCTTATTGTGACTATAGCTAGAGAGCGAGAGGAGTTGATGATGATATCAGTAAAGTAGTGAATGGGGAATGGGTAAAATTTATGTATGCGTGTGAGGGAATTTATCAGGAGTCCATGACATGAAGACATTTTTCAAGCCAACGTCCAATTCTACCACCCACTTTGACTTCAGTTGGATCCTAAGCCGGCACTTCTCAGATGGCAACTCATTTTTCAATAATACTCACTTTGTCATCATCCATACGCTGACGAATGGATGCATCCTCATCCAATAACACCTTTATTCCTCCCAAAGCTCGTTTAAGCAGGCTGGGTATTGGTAGGTATTAGAGTGTGCATGTATGTGTGTGTGTGTGAGGGAATCTATTTGTTTGTGGTGCCTGTGCACCCAAGAGCCCAATGTCCCTATGGGACTTCTTTTCCATTTTAGTTTGTCTCTTCTTATACATTTCAAGCTCCTTATTCCTACTTACATTCTATGGGCTTTGGGCTCCTGATAGCCATGAGAACACGATGATGATGATAGTTTTTTTGTTGAAACTCTGCTATAGCTCCTCTATTTAAATCGTTACGGCACTGCCCGTAAACTATTTAAACCGGATATTATACATCGTGATCTCAGGCAGTCATTATCATGGATAAATCCAGAAGAAAAATAGCGTTTGGCTGTATGTTTCACGGAATTTCAGGACTTTTTAGGCATTGCAAGATTAGGTGCTCCAAATTGTTCACGGAATTGCGTCTATGTTTTAAGTCTTTTACTCATCGAAGGAACTTAAGACTTATTCATTGCAGGACTTGTATGTTCCAAGCCTTATTTATTTCATAAATTTTGTATGAAACTTATTCATTGCAAAAATTTTGTACTAAACTTATTCGTAGCGGAAATTTTGTGCTTTGGTTGCAGGCGTTCTGTATTATTAGACTCATATTCATTGCAGTGATTTGTTGCACCAGACATTTTCATCGTGAATGTTCCAACAGACTTTTCCTGGCAGCACTGGTATGCTTCAACACTTGTTCATCAAGCTCTAAGATGTGTTTACCGGAGGACTTGTATATTTCCCCAAAATGTGTACATCGCTTGTGTGTCGACTTTTTCAATGGAGGACTATGTTTCATGACTATTTCAAACCTCCTCGCTTCGAATGTCACTTGATCTTGTGTGGGAAACTGGGCTCGTTTATACTTCACCCCCGACTTTGACATCTTGTACTCACACTTGTCTTAAAGTTTCTCCAGAGAGCGTTCCTTGATCACACGCAAGCCACCCGCCTGGGCCTTAGGCTCGTTCCATGTCTCTGCCTTCCTCCTAGAGCCATAACTACTTGGATTATTACTGGAGCTCAATTCGAGCTACTTTTTACCAAGCGAGGCCATCCAAAGCACTCCTACTTCTTCTCCTTTCTTTTCCTTTTTCGTCCTCAGACTTCACTTTTGGTTCATATCCTCAACTCTAGATTTCCGAAATATTCCTTACTTTAGTTTTTCGTTTAGATTTCATACTCTAGGTTCCTATCTTAGTTTCACTGTTTTAGTTTTCCTACATTCCAACTCTAGTTTTGCGTTATCCTGTACTTTACTTGCGGTTCCCAGTTTTCGTTCATCCCAGCCTCTCGTTTTCGTTCAACTCAAACTCTCAAACAGGCCACGACTCTGTCGGCCTCCTCAGAGTAAAGTCAAGTCCGGAAAGAGGAACTAGAGCTGAATAAACCATATGTTACTGTTGGAACAACTTTGTCTTGAGTCTCTAATGTTCAGCCATCCAGGAGTGCGAGACAAGACTCTTCTAGTTTCATAAAAGAACCAGGGATAAAATACGCTGGAAAAAGGCAAAATTCGATGTACAGACCTCATTCTTTCTATAACGTGTGCGGCCCGCTTTTTTTGAAGACTTGTCTTATAGCCTCAGCCTTGCTTCTTCAACATTACTTCTACACATTTAAACGCGGAGGGGATCATAAAAATAATAAAAGGCATAGTACTATGGCTATATAAGTTTTGCTTGAGATATACCCGCAGACATTGATTGTGTCCTTTTCACGTACTGCAATCTATAGTATTTTATCCTGTTTCCACACTTTTACGATTTTTCCAGTTGTGTGAGCCAAGCCAGAAGATATTAGCATTTCATATTATGAAGTTATTGTACATATTGTGTGTAAGACGGTTAGAATGATGTGTAAACTGTTTCATGTTCACAATTTATTAATATCTATGCAGTACGTAAAGAGAACATACAGTATATTGAAGACTGTGGTAGATTCGGAATTCATCCAGATTCCTGGAATCTTTTATAATAGACGTCGGTAGGCCTTGGGTGGGTGGACTTGGTCTATGGTAAATGATTCGCGTGGAAAAGATTAATTAGGGTAGGAATGTAGAGGATAATAAGGACAGTGTATAGGGGGGCTGGAAAATGAAAAATAAAACTATGCTGCGGAAGTTAAGGAGATGCACATACGTTGTTTTGAGGTTTTAAGAAAAGAATATTTTAAGGGGTCAGGCGAATTTTGTTCCTTTATTTAGGTTGGTTTTCTTGGATTTATAATTTTGCCTACGGCAAGGGAATTCATGAATCATGATCATCAACTCTTTAAACAATCGATGTAAAAGGTTCTGGTCGGTCACCTACCACTTTCATGAAAACCGCCGAAATATCAATGTACGATGTCGAATTCAGGTTGAATCCATCTAATGTCTTTTAGACTAGGGATACTTGTCGAAGTAAAGAATACAAATATGGAAACTTGTTAACCAGCATGAAATTGTGAACTGAAGTCGGTGCTCCTTGATACTTGAACGGCCCCTGAGAAAGAGAAAGGGATGTAAACAAGTTGGTGATTAGAAGGGAATCGGTGGAGTAAAAGTTGAATCTTACTGTAAAATTCCCTTTTAAACTCCCACCAGTTCAATTAACATTTTTCCGGGCTCCCTCTCACTTGCTCTCCCTTTCTTCTTCTCAATTCCTTTCTCATATTAAGTCTCTTCCTTACTCTTCTGAAACTTTTCTTCAGCTTTTTCATTGTCGTTTTCGTCGTCGGTGTTTGTCTTCTCAGCCCTTTACATCTTCAAGCTTCTGAGATGGGTTTGTACGGTATGAATGGTTAATTAAAACCAGAGAGAATTTCTTGGAGGAAACTTTCGACAGACAAATAATTATCAAGTTTAAACTCTTTTATGCGAAAGACTTGCATATTAAACTCGGGTTATTACGTGGGTTTTGCAACAATCTCATTGTATTTTGTAATATAAAACAGTCCTCGAAATTATAACAGTTGAGAAAATATATTGGAATCTACGGTGGAATGCACGTGGATCTTTGTACAATTATGAAAACGTATTGCAGACTGCGGACTAAAAGCGAAATAATTATGTTGAGAGAATGAAAAAATGTATTAAGGAAAATCCTAAAATATTTTTTAAACTCAAAAATGTATTACAGAAAACTCAAAATATATCCCAGAAAGCTCTAAAATATATTGCAGAATACAAGAAAATATACTATACGAGTACGGAAATTACAATCATGGATTCAAACGGCAACATGGAAATACCAGTATTGTAATTACATATTCGAACTCTTTTTGGGTGTTACACTGTAAAATTACATTTAAACTTGGGTTGAATAATATATAATTACTTTTTCTCTATCCTCTCACATAAATCTCTCTTTTGGAAAGTTCCTCACTTTCACTCCAGTACGCTCTACGTTTTCTTATAATATTCCCACATGTGGATTCTAATTATATGACTTATACCAATATAAACGGATGTCTTTTGCTTCATGTCTTCCATTTTCTGACTTCTCTAACATGTAACTTTTCTTCTTTAGATATCTTCTCTTTTTACTATTACTGTTCCATTAAAAATCTCCTCCATATCTTTTCTTTTCCACCTTTATGTCTATAATAAACTTATATTACATATGAATCGTATTGTAGGACTATTATCTCCATACTACTCCAAATCTTCTTCACCTTCCACCTCTATACTTTATACTCACCGTAGAGTCCACATATTCGTTTAATTATTAAATATCGATTTTAGTATTCAATTCCTCCAATTATTGAAATTATTACTCTTTTATTTTTGAATTGCGTTTCTATATTTAACTAAAATTTTAATACTAATGACGTTTTTAATATATGATTTAACTGTTAATAGTAAAAACTCTTTTTTTAGAATTCAGTTTTAAAATTTGGTTACATTTGTCAATATGAAATTACTATTTTAAGTCACTATTAATTTTAAGTTACGTTACTTACCATGTCAATACTCTCAATATTTTCGTAATCGATAGTCTTTGTTTCTTCTGCTTCTTCCTTCTGTTCTATATTTGTAGAGATAATATCTGTGAATGGAAGTATGGCTAAAGAATTTACTAATCCGGGTGTTTTTTGTGGGGACGTGGGGAAATTGCAGGAGTACAGTGTTCAGTTAACATTCAGAGAACAGTGGTTGGATGAACGACTAAAATTTGACCAGTTCAGACCAGACGGTAAGCCCTAATCTTTCCATACTATTCCTATTTTTTTTAAATTATCACTATTTTAGATGTAAGTCAAACTTATTATTCATTTGGACTATGCAAGAATTACGAACAGTTAAAATTAATCTAATGTTAATAATTTTGTAATTCAAATAATTTACACTGTTAATGATGGACAGAGTACAGTTTACTAATTTTTTAAACTGTAATTTTTAAAATGAATAATTCGTAATTCTTGAATACCTTGTTGAAACTAAGCATTGAATATAAAAAACGTGCAATTATTTCACTTTTAATTATATGTTATTTGTACTATAAAATCTACAAGGATATTTATGATGTTTTCTTTCATTGGGACCAAATGCCTCGGAATACAAAACATTTCTGTATGTAAAAGATGTGGGGATGAAATCAGATTTAATTGTTGAGAGAATCAAAAACAATATTTTAATAAGCTCTTTAGTTGACTGCACAGGAGTAACCTTTTTAATACGAAATTATAAATTTTGTAAAAATGAGCAATTTCAAGGTATCTAAAAAGGTGACGAGGATAAAAATAAGCTAAATGTTACATACAGACTTGACTTGTATTCGAGGCGGGAAAAGTGGTAACAATGGAAAGATAGAATACTATATATTTTCTATTTTATGTAACTTTGTATTTTAAAAATCATAGTTTCATTTTTTCAACTTACTCGCTCGCGTACTTTGCACTTCTCATGCTCCCAATCACACTTTGCCAGAGTGCAACTTTTACTATTTTCCCGCGGCCATTTCTCCTCCACCATTCGTAATTTCAACTTTTCTCATCAATTTCTCTCTTGACTCTGTCGTAAATTTCACGCATCATTATTTTTTTACTTGAATTTTACGCAGAGTCACATACTTCGTCTTCTCTGACCGTTTCTACTTTTGTGTCTTTTATCCCCGGAAATACTTTCTTTTATTGAGAATGGGGATAGTCACAAGTATTTGTTGAAATTTTTCAAGTATTTTTGGGTTTTATTGCATACATTAATGTTTGAATTTATTTATGCCCATACTTTGAATTTTTAATTAAATTTTACAATATGATAACCGTTGAGCATTCAAGTTGCGAGCATGAAAGTAACAAAAAAAACGTGGAAGTTACAGAAGTGCGTGCAGCAGGACGTTGAGAAAGTAAAACTGCATTTAATCTTGTGCACATATAACATATGAATTTCGTAAGTGAAGCTATCGAAAATTAATTTATAATTTTATTGTTAAAATTGTATACCAGAAATTTATTTTGTATAGAGAAAATAAGGAGTATGATCTTGAAGGGATTTGTTCAAATTATTCTGTTCGATAGCTTCGCCTATGTGACACACCGTCTTTTATATTGATTCTCTTTCTCTCTCTTTCTCTGTGTATGTATGTCACCTACTGGGAAGGTGGGTGAATCCATAGAGCTTTTAGTTTGCTTCGGAGTTTTTGTATACAATGTGTGGTAGAATCGTGTTTGTGAATGGAGATCTAAAAATATTACGATTGGCGTCACTCTCATGTCCGGCGGAAGTTATTTTTTAGTACAATTCATATTTACTGCTGAATTTTTCCAGTGTTACCCTTCCTCTTCAAGTGTATTATCTATCATCTGCGAAACGCTGATGTAGATATAATATGTCCTTTGGCAGAGAAACTAAACACAATGTGACAAAAGGTGAAGGATTTCTCGAAGCAAACAACATTTTGAAATTACATATTGAATACAAAGTATAGTCAAGGAGCTCCAATAATAATGATGAATATACCTTGTTTTATGAACGACAGAACGAGAAGTGACCCCAATCGTAATTAATAACCGAATCATTGTAGTAAATCTTATTGTATATGTATAATACGATGTGTAGGATATATTTACACACCAACATATATATAATTTTATATATATACATATATCGCTTCTTATAACGTTGGTCAGATCCTGAGTTCTCTTGTTGCAATATATTATTAAGTAGTGTTGTTGCATCCTCGCTCCTGTTTGCATGCACATGCTCTTTTTATGTACAATTACTATACTAGTGTTATATACTTGCATACTACAATTTGCTCTATCAACAGCAACACATGTCTATATACGCAACTACTCCAGTGTATACTAGTGTGGGTATTATAGAACGTAAAATACAGCGTCTTGTAAAAGGTTTCTTTTCGGTCCAGACTTCACAGCCGCAAACCACCAATTATGCAGTCATGTAATGTTCATTATCTCAGAGTACATATACTGTAATGTGGCAAGCAAATAAAATACTGAAATCAATTAAGATATACATACATATTAGTTATGATCAAGTAATAGAACGAAAAATAATTGAAATATTAATATTCCCGTTTTTTATCATCATTGGTAGCCGGACAAGTATGATCAAATTTGCGTTGTGACTTAAAATGATCACAACTTAAATAATTTCCAACCTTTATTTGGAAAGATTTTTTATGAAAAACGATTAAAATATGCACTGTTCTGAAACCTAGAGATACGCCTTAGACGCATACTAGGGACATACACAATTTTTAATTCTTTTTCTGAAGTGCATTAAGACCTACGTGCATCTTGAATGATTTCACTAATTTTTGTTGCTGGATCCCCGTTACAAAATAAACTTAAATAATCTATAATACAGCCATGTACCTGAGCGGTTTGGTTTGTTTGAACCCCGAGACAATTAAACCTTTTGCAAATCTCTGTGTATGGTTACATGCATGTTGGAAAGGTAGTAATTTAAAAGATAGAATCTTACTTGATATCCTAAATACTATACTGTATATAGGAAATATTACATTTCAATAATACAGACATTATTATAGTGAGTATTTTTTCGTAATAACATGTAGTATTAAACTTATGTATAGGTGTATCCTTATAATGTAGTCATAGGTGTAGCATATATATATACATATGTATAGGTAATAGTGCATACCCCTATGAATCATGAGAGTAGGAGTAGAACGACAGTCAAAGAATAAAATTGCTTCCTGTGTCATATAAAATACGGTATCATCCAGTCATTCCCAACTTTAGGACCATTTTCAGCCCCCAAAAGGCTTTGTTCGTCAGACTTTTTGCTATTATGTATATATAGGAACGACCATAAAATTCTCAAGCTAAAATTTAAAGTTCCGACGCCAGGGCATGTACATACATTATAACAGATTTTGAATTTCTAGGGGTTACGGGCAGCTCCGTTGTTCGTACAATTGCATTAGTTACACAATGGCAGTATATGTGTGGAGACACTTATTGCATTACTATATTTACTACATACTGATAGAGGTATCGCTTTCCTTTACTTATACACTTGTAAAGACATTGCATTACTTTATATTGCATTACTGTGTGATCATATAAAAGGCATTATTGCAGATACTATAGATATGATTATAGATACATGTACATATATTGCATATTTGACAAGTAAATTTAAGGATACATTGCAATGCTATGCCTACTATGCATAAACACATATGGAATTACTATAGAGTATAGGAACGACGTAAATTGTAAATATAGAAGGAAATGAATAGAACGTATCTTTTTAAATGTAACCACCAGAGTTGTGTATACACTTGAGTCCTGGAAAACTTGTCCTCCCCTGAATTGATTTTCGTGTAACAATATTCTAAAGAGGGTTGTTTACTAGCTTCAAGTGTTATTTATTGTGAAGTGCACTCATCATAATCGCAAAACTTGGTCTATTACTAATTCCATTGTAGATTCGTCATATGACGAAATGATCCAATGGTGTGTACGCGCGATGTTGTCACTGCACAATGGCTATGATGGGGAGTTACCACAATGCCGAAATTCCATGAGGATGTTGCTTGTGCAGAAGTTAAGCAAAGGCCTGGGGAATGATAGCTTTCGGGGCGATTCAAATACATTTGAGAGTCAATGAAGAGTCGTATGGAAACCGGGCTAGTATGTTACGCCAGTAGAACTTCGTTTAAATTAGGAACCCACAATCTTAAAAAGCTATATTTACTTGCGTAATACATGAGGGTCTCTAAATGAAATTTTAATGAGAACGAGTGTTTACACATTTTAAATAGAAGGAAATGAAATGAGAAATCTTTGTTGAATAAATTATTACCAAGAATTCACAAGAAGTGCAAATACAAGTCTGTGGTGGGATTTTCAAAGTACTAAATAGTACCTTACATTATTACATTTCAAGTCAGATTTACATTTAACGCTGTAGTTTCCCATTGTCCTATGTAAATTTGCGATTCGGCGAAGTCATTCTGTAGTATGAATAGCATTTGGAATATTCTTGTTTGGTTTCACATTGACGAAAATACTTGCTGACTGTTGTAATTAATCAATGTTTTCTACGCTCAACATAGCAACTATAAACCTCCCTGATGTAATTACATATACGTTGGTAATATAATACAGAAAGACTTGAAGTTTTCTTGTTAAAAATCGGTTGGAGGTTCATCCATGCGTCATCATTACATAGTAAAGTTTATTAGGACTCGTCGTCGTGTATGAACCATAACCTTTTGAACTCCGATTAATGTATCACGTAAGAACTTCAGCGGAGCATCATTAACCGATATTAAAATGAAGTTGAAATTCTCATTTCAATGAGTTGCTCAAGGGCAGGGACGGGCGGGGTAAAGCCCTGGGAGGGCTACGCAAAAAAGCATTGTATCTTATGAGTCTCACATCCCAGAAGGTCGGAAATTAAGCAAGCACCAGTAACCTCATGGATCTCTTTCCCTGTTATTAGCCGAAAAGTTATTAGAGGATCCTTCTGGCTATGCATTCGTAATAACTTGACAACAAGTTTCCCCTACTGTAGCTCATTTGAAGCACATATATACAGAACTTACAGGGGGATGTTAATGGAAAACTCGTTGCACCTTGATTATGTTCAAGTGGATCGTTTGAATTTTCAATATTAATAAACATAGTTTTTCAACATTACCCAACTTTGAACGAACAAATTGCGTTTAAAACAGTGCTTCATTAGAAGTTTTCAAGTCGATGAGTTTGAATCAATGATGTCGATGAAGTTGCAAATCCGAGCAAGTGCTTTGCTGATAAATACGAAAGAATGAGTAAATACGGAATTACTGATGATACAGGAGCACCAAGTAATTATTACTACTTGTGCCTATTTAATCAAGTCAAGGGATACTTTGAGTTTGGTTATTGGTTACCAACGTTTGGAGCAAGTGTAGTGGGGGATTTGGTTAGGCTTTCATATGCTGCGCTTAAGTACAACCAACGTGGAATTATACATACTTGTGATATGTATAGCAGAGGAGCTTCTGTAATGACAAGTGTATGATCACTTGCCACCCGAGCAGTTCCATTCAATTACATTAATGGAAGGTATATAGCAGTGACGGTATTAATTATAATTTTAAAGAAATTCCAGGAATGGGCAGGAAATTTGTTTTCAGAAAGTAAATTAAACTGCTGGAAATTTCTTAATTACTTTCAAATTTCCTATTCCTTGCAAATTTCCCATTAATCGCGAATTTCCTCTATTTGCCAGCCTATTTGTTCTTCAAAGTTGGGTAGTTGCAAATTTCCTTTCAACTTATTGCTCCACTTGAGAGGCCAAATTGGGTTCTTGACTAAATGACAGAAATCATTAACTTTTTTCCACGTATCTTCATTCGTATTATCTTATCTAAGGTTCGTAACTTCCTGGAACTTTGAAAACTTGAGCCTAAGCCTAAAGCTGAGGCGTAAAAATACCTAGGGCTAAAAAATCTTTCGGTTATCAAATACGAGAAAATTGCAAGTTAAAAAGTTATAATTGGTTGGAAAATACTTTTTGTTCAAAACTGTATGCCGGTTAAAAGTTATTGAGGAACAAAGTTTCTATATACGGAATATGTATATAGAAATCAAAGCAATAATCCGGTTGTTTTGCCTTCCTTAACCATAACAGAGAGTTTTCGGCCCCGCAAGGCATTTTCTTCTCTTTATTGACAACAACAAATGTGAAGGCTTCTTCATTATATGTAGTTTCGTGGTATTCTATATACTTCTCTCACCGACTTAACTTTTTTCGTTCCCCTTTTCTCAGTGGTATTGCATATTCAAATGCTACGAAGTATTTCTGTTGTTGATTCAGGAAAATTGTTTAGTAATTAAATTGTCATTTGAAGTTAACAAGAAAGTTTGTCAGGAAATTAGATGAGGAAAAATAATTTAAAATTTTATGGAAGTTTGTAGAGTTTACGCAAGCACATCGCTGACTTCAGCTTCAAAAATACTGCATAATGATTATATGAAACGCCAAGCTTTAGGTCGAGGAGCTCAATCATTTCGTTGCATTAGAACCATTCATTTCTTATGGTAATCTTTAGTTTTGGGACAGTTCGTAATATTCAGCAAAACCTACCGATGTACATATATTATTCTTCTTGAAATCATTTTTGTTGAGAATTTCATTATTCCAAGAAATTATTTCTTCTAATGGAATTTTCTTAAATTTATTACTACTGTTCCAATCGTTTGGAAAGGTTTTCTTCATATTTTCCTGTTATGTTTTACCGGTTGGTTACTCTTTAATTGTTGCTCCTTTTATTGTTTTTACACTGTTTTCCTTTGCATCGCAGTCGTCCTGCTATTATTCATCTCTTATCCCAGCTGTTCTTATACAATATTCTAGAAATTTCTTGTGGAATTAATATTTGATTGAATTTATTATTCTTCTGGTGGAGATGATTGATCCCAATTTAATACAGATTAAATGGCAAAGCCAAGGTTTTTACATCTGTACGGATTTAGTTTATGGTTGACGGGAACGAGTTACGTCAGGCTCAATTACTATTTCAATAAATTCCTGGAGCTCTCGGGCATGTAGGCAAAGGCTGGTGGTCCCCATTGATACGAGACGCTGGGGAGGGATAACTTTTGTGCAAGGCTTCATTTTCTCCAATCGACTAATCACTTGATTGCTTAGGTTATAATAATGCGGTTCCTAGTCGGGAACGCTGACAATGTAGATGCAGTGTAGACCCTGAAGGCTCAACTACTGTAGGGTAGTGGTCTGTATAGTGTTATCCGCTTGGAGTATACTAGGGGTGAAAGAAAAATACTAGGAAATTGATTCCATACTCTGAGTTGCGGTTATGACTTGTTCCGTATTAAATCCCTGCTTTATATAACAAATCATTATGTGTGTAGTGTACATAAGTAACCACAAGTATGGATACATGTAACCATCAGGAATATTGCTCTCATGGTAATGGTGGTAGCACCGCAGTCCCTATACATAAGCATACGTACATACCGGTGATCAACATGGATACCCATCCCCAGGCCTGTCATTATTTAAACATAGCGCTGTGCAATAACTTGGAATGTTAGGAATAGGAGCGTGTGGGTCGAAATTAAATTAACCGACTAAATACGAAAGGTTAAGTTGTGCAAGAATTCATCTTCTGTGTACAAGGGAAAGCACACAGCTTATGGCATAAAATATACTTTTCGAAACTATAGACAGGCTTGTAGGTCATGTATACATATAGTTCATGTACATAGAAGGCCAATGCATTAAAGAAGTCTGGAGCGACGGAGGAATTCTTCATGTTAAGTTTGCATGAGCGATTGCAGCGTCTTACACAGGGATAATTGGAAAGATCAGATTAGGAACAGACGACTGGTTGGTTTGCTGATAAACTGAGGAGTTTTCTCCAGCAGCATTCAGTCGTAGAAAATAGAATGCAAGAATAATGGAAAGATTTTTTATTTATTCACTACAGTAATATATACAGAAATGCAGGGAATTAGAAACATATGGCATTTGTAGTGCAAACATATGGTAGTAAAAATATTTGAACACCAGGAATTTCTAGTGAAATCTTCGGGAATTTACAGTAAAAACGCAAAGAATGTCTAGTAAAGCTAGGAAATCACAGGAAATTTATAGATAAATACCACCATGATTAACTCAGCCATTAGTTTTATATGTGTTGATTCCCCTGTTTGCTCGCTATATATATTTATTTTCACTATTTAGAATGATTTATATTACTGAGGTTTGGTATATCTAGTGACTTTTAGAGGACCTGTTCAAGTAATTTTTTGTTTTTCAAAAGTAGAAAAAATTATTGTATTAAGTAAATATCTATAATTATTATATAAAATAGCTCATGTCGTGGAGGCGGATTGATGCCTATTTTTTGGTATTTTTATGACTAATATAGAGTTAATAATATTTACTATTGTTCTATATATAGCATAATTAAAAATTTTATTTTATTTGAATTATGTTCAACACTACAAGAGTGTCAAGTGTTTTGGAGCAGAGAGCAGCATTAATTACTACTTTATTAATTTAATGATCGACTACATAGTTAAATATAACAGCAAGTGAGATTTGATGGTTGATGCACGGATGCTGTAGCGGGTGATGTTAGAAGCTACTTTAGATGGTTAGAAGTTGTGACTGTAGAGCTAGGCTCATACTAGAAAAAAGAAAAAATGTTATAAAAATTAATATTCACGTTTTAAATAATATCTGAGTTTATTACTTATGCCGTAGCTTAGAAAGGAAGAAATCCACAATGGTGAAGATGGTTATATACATTACAGACTTTTTTTTAATGAATTTTTATCTTTTCAAAAAATGATTGATACAACTAATTAACTTTTAATAACCGATTTTGTTGCCAAAAGTTCTTGTTCATTGTGTGTGTTGTTATGTGGTTTTGTTGAGGAACATGAATCC
This sequence comes from Lipothrix lubbocki, assembly GCA_034696945.1. Lineage (NCBI taxonomy): Eukaryota > Metazoa > Arthropoda > Collembola > Symphypleona > Sminthuridae > Lipothrix > Lipothrix lubbocki. The sequence goes on from JAQGAK010000316.1 coordinate 88,976, forward strand.
GACATGATCCCATCCGATCCCATGTTAATGCTAACAAGTTGTGTGAACTACAGAGTACAGAGGCAAGTTCAGATATATGGGAATCATTCTTATGGTTTACACTAATATCTATATATGTACCTACTTATATATGTATAATAACATATTTTGTGCATCATCCTTTTTGCATTGGTCATATACTTACTTAGTCTTTGAGTACATTAGTTAATTAATTATCAACATAATATTACTTACCGATAAGCATATTTTTATGTAATTAACATAACATAGTATGACATTCACTAATAGTTTTCGTCAGTTTTATGACTAATTCGTTGGTGTTTTAGACCGATTCCTTATAGTTTTTACCATTTACTCACTCGCAAGCTTAGACGATATTGATTCGTCAATTTGGACGAGTAGTTCGTCCATTTTAACGGTCAAATCGTAAGTTTTTATGATAACCCCGTCAGTCGTAAGGATTAGTTCGTCAATTTTAACGAGCAGTTTATCACTTCTATCGATCAGTTCGTTCCTCAGAATTTACAATTAGCTCGTCAGTTTTAACGATCAGTTTGTTCATCAGATTTTACAATTAAATGTTAGTTCGTAGGATAAATTCCTTATTTTCTAAGAAAGCTAGGCCGTAAATTCGTATACTCAATGCAGTAGTTTGTACTATTAATCTATTAGGTTATATACGATTAACACGACACTTTTTTACATAAATAATTCATTGTTCAGATGAAGTCGTGAGTTTCGAGAATTAAACATTGATTTTAAAGACTAGATAACGATTAATAAGGAATTAAAGTTGGCAAGGGATAAATGTTTAGTTTACTGCGAATTAAATAATATTAAAAAATTATGATACTATTTACTTAGATGAGCCTCTAAGTTTTCCGTTTGCGTTGTTTCTTTATCCGAATCCGTTGTATTCACTAATACGTTCAGTTCACTTTATGTTAATTTCTTGGTAAGTTGCTATTGGGATTTGACTTGTTTTCACAAACTATTTTCCCTCCTCGTAACTTATTGATTGACCATTTTTGTCTGTAGATGCAGTGTTCTCCTTAATGATACTCACCTCTATATATCTGTAAATCTATACAATTGTAATATATCTCATAAACAAATGATATTTACACTAACACGCATGTTATATATATATATATATATTACATATAATATCATTTTCTATATAAATATATGAATATATTTGTAGCCACTATTGCCTCAAGCCACGTCTCTTTCTTTAGGTCTTGTAGTCCTTGTCCTTGTCATTCGTCCCATTGTAATGCTATGTATATAAATTAATATCTAAATGACTAAAACTGAATTCGTTCACCTTACTTATTATCTCAATTGCATATGCTATGAGTCTTTTTTCATTTCACTCGTTCTTCTTCTTCCTTTTCATATACTCTGTTCTTAACTACACCTATATTATTATAAATTACGATTTTTATGTCGTTGACTCACTATGATTTAACGCGATAGTTATCTTCTTAGTTTATAGTATCTATTTGTAGAATTATTATTATTATTATTGTAATTCTAATAACTATGATTTGTATCATCGGTCTGATTTATCTCTTCACTGCACGGTAATGAGCATAGGGTAATGGGACTTGTGTCGATTTGATTTCGTATAGAAAATCTACGCTATCTCACTCTGACGGACTACAAGAAGGTATGGATGCCTGACTTGTTCTTCTCCAACGAGAAGACTGGACATTTACATGAAATCATCATGCCTAACGTCTACATCCGAATTTTTCCTAATGGAGAAGTCCTCTATAGTATTAGGTAATGTCTCTTTTTATCTTCTAATTTTAGTGCTTTTATAGCATTAAGTTCATCAGTATGTGGACGTTGAAGATTCGGTGGACAATATTCAATATCTACTGGATTGAATAATGTCAAATATGTGCTTACTGCTGAGTTGCCCACTTGACTAGCTTGAATTACGTAACATGGTCGATCTAAAAATCAATTTGTGTGAGCAACATGGGAGTCATGTATGATTGGTAAAAGGTTAGAAGTTCAAATGCTGCAGAGTTAAATGTCAAGAACAGCAGAAATGCAAAGGTCTGGGTATGTCAAATGCATGTGCTTAGCTCCAATGAAATGCAGACAGTGACCAGCGGGTCGGATATTCGGGTGGGAACTGAAAAGTGCATGTGCAAGATAATAATAAGGAGAAAGTCAGAATGGGAAGAATTGCCCCGTCTTTGGAAATGCTGGTTTCATTGTCTGGATTTGTCTAACGTCGTATGTTCAACTGAAGTATGGTAGGCCGTTAGAAAAAAAACTTATTTCTTATTTATATTTATATGTTTGTTCTCCTGACTGTTGTACTCTGTGTACTTGTGTACAGATAATACAAAAAGAGGACAGGGGCTGAAACATAAAAAAAATATTACAATATTTCGTCCGTTGATTTATGAGCACGTTTACGTGATAACGTTTCCAGGAACTTTACGTTGCGAGTACATAAATGCTTTCCGTAAATCATGCTGGACTGCAGGTGATTTCTGACCCAGAAGATACTTTCCGTTTTGAGATATATCAGTGCAGTGTGCTTTAGAGTTATAGTACCAGTACAGTATGCTTCTGAGTTATAGTACCAATGAAGTATCTACCATGTTATGTATAAAATGTTGTGTGTCCTATACACTCCTGAAGAAGAATGATGCGATACCAGCGGGAGAAATATTGGGCAAGGGAAGGTATAAAAAGATGGAGATCCTTCGGCTATTCATACGTGTACATAAAATCATACCAGTTTTTATCCCTTACCCCACAGTTTGAGACCTAACAGATAACATTCATCCTGATTTCAAACTGACAATCAGAGGACATGAACATTAGGATATAAGAAGGGATAAGGCGGAAGGAGGTAAGACCGGATGGAGATCCGGAATCACTGGATGACTCATCATCTATTTTATATTGTTTCCTCTTCCTTGAAAACTTATCTGGAGCCATTTTCTGGAGCATTCCTCTAAATCAAAATGAACATTTTACTGTTATTTCCCATATTGTTTTTCCTGAGAGCTCACAACCGGCGCGCTCTCATTTTCTTCGATTTATAGGTTATGATATGATATACCTGACTCTCCAACGATCGCTGTACCTTGTATTTCCACGAATTTTCTTACTCTGTCGTTCCAAAATATGTATTGTAATCACTGGTCTTGTGTTAGCCGCTTCTGTTCTATAGTATTTGTCATTTGGTTTTACTTCGTTATGGACTATATTTTTCTATGCTTTAACATATGTGTGTTTTTCCTATATATGTATTATCCTTTATATTAACATATGTTTCATTTGAGCTCGTTCCCTAAAGCTTAGTTTGTTATTTAAGCCCTACACGTAAAAAATTATTGTGAAATTGTAGGATTGAGGAAATGACTTTATTAGTCTAGTGTTACATTCTATTTTGTCCATGTACATTCATTTTATTTCCGGGTGTCTTTTACTAGTTTAGTCTTTGCCAGTTTTGTGTTCCGTTGTTTTGTTTTGCAACTTGAGTCTTCATAAGTTTTCCTTGGCGAGTTTTGGCTGGAGACCTTAGTCGTCATGAGGTTTGTTGCGAGACTTTAGACTTCATGAGTTTTATTTGTGAATGTAGTTTTCTTGTTTTACAAGTTGTTTGTATGTTTGGTATAGTTTTGCTCCGTAAGTCGATTAGTGTTTGGTAGTTTTGTGTTTCCAAGTAGGGGGAGATTTTTTGGAAGAGATTGGAAAAACGGGATAGTTTGTATGCTGTAGGCTACGTAATATTTGGAGCTTCTCCGAATATTTATTTTTATTGTTATTCTATTATACGACGTTATATGAAAGGCCTGCGACGGAAATTGAACGCTGAGCTTTTGTTATTGCCTGGAAAGCTTTAGCCAAGGTATGGCACAATGTAATCAAGGTTGTGGAAAATAGAGCACTTAAATTCTAATGTGAGGTCGACTTGTTCGCTGTTTTTGCAAAATGCTACTTATACAATCTCGGTACATGTACTGTTGGATTTTTATAGGACCTGCATTCAGTTTTGGTAGTTTAGTTTCGTTGAAAGCATAATGTAGATACTTTCCTCTTTAGACTTTTTATATTAGTTTTGAAGTTCTTGATATAGGTTTCAAGTAGTTTAGTTGGTTGTTAGCTGTAGCTTTCCTGGCACAGCTTCGTTTGCAGTGTGTCAAGCCAATTTCATGTATGGAAGTTAAAATTGACGAGCTGAGATTTGCTAAATACGGCTTGGGAGTGAAGACAAATCAGTTGCCTACACACTGCGAGTTTGAAAATTATATTAATGTGACAGGGAGCTTCGGCGTATAATTATGACCGTGCTGAAAAGGATTGTTTGACGCAGTTTGGATTCCAATAGCTAAATGAAGTAGCGTTGGCTACTACATGATAGATGTTCCACACGTAATATGTATTCAAAAATACTAAATAACAGGCTATTCAATTTGACTAAAATAATATGCTCGTAAGTTCATATTGGCAGTGCTACATGGTGTTCGTAAGAGCGCGAAATAATAGGATTGTAAATTATGTGAACGAAATAATGGACTTGTTAAGTATGTATGTACATTGTACACATTGGACTTGCTTATAACATAACCTGTGCTTTGCAAACATGGAACCTATAAAGAGTGTGTAGTAAATAATAGGCTTGTTGAGAGAGGACGGATGTGCGGATGTCTGATTGTGAATGACAATCGGAGGTCGATTATTTTAAGTGCCCTGTCAAGTAATATGTTTAGGGAGCGATGGAGGGGGGGGTGTATCTGAGGATAAGTTTATCAAGTGTTGAGAAGAAGGGTTTATTGTAACTACAGTGTAGCTTGAGTAAACTAAAATAGAGGAGATGGGGACTGGACAGAATTTAAGTTTAAATCAATCATGTGTGGTGAGGTGAAGATCGCTCAAGTATCCGGGCTTTTCCAGGGAAATTCTCTTTATTACCACCTAATAGTACTCCTATATATTGTACTACTGCTACTACACGTCGGGGTTGATCAATTTGGCCCATTCGAAGAATTATAAGCGTTGGTAATGTTTGCAGTAATGAAATTACATAAAGTACGCATTAGACAAGTTTTCCTGGAACGTCGAACTTGAACAGATCCTAGGTACACAGATAAGGCATAATATTTATAGAGACTTACATACTCTATCATCGAACGTATAATAACTACAGAAATATAAGTATGTCGTCTCCAGAAATAGCATATATTTATAAATATAAAGTTATAGTTCTATGGATCTAATGCTGATAGCTGATGAAAGAGCCGCTCTGGAAATACAAGGTGTATGTGTGTGTAGATTTTAGGACGAGGCACTTTCTCTGAGCTCCTGACAACTTCAAGAGGTTGTAAAGTACATTGGGTTTTACACTCGAACCAGCTCCATTTGCTTGTTTGTCTTGTAGGCAGTTAACTATATGGAAGATTGAGCTGTGCTCACTCTCCGTCTGTCTGTGCGAGTTCTCCTCGCTCTCACCAATTTTATCTTTCTCTTTTGAAGGTCTTTTCTATACTGTACACTAAAACCTGTCAGATTTATTATTGGCACGTGGATGGTGAGTTGAACGCTCCCGTGGAAACTGTAACCAATTCTGTAACTAAAAGAGACAACTAAGAACATCTTCACAATTTAGCCTCATAGTATTCCATGTTTTCATGACATGTTTCCATGTATCTTTCCGGGTTGAGACTTCAAATGTTTAGAATTCTATATAGTATAGCAAATGTACACTAGTTTCCATATACTTCACTTAATGTAGGACCTAATGTTTTAACGTTGTTGAACTGCGGTTTACTCGTATGTACATATTCGTCTCATATAGCACTATGTTTACATCATATATTCCTTATGCGTTTATGTTACCTCCGTTTCCCTGTGTTTTACTCCATAGTTGTGTTTCCATTTTGTTAGTATTGTAGACCTACCTCTATTTTCTTGTCCTTAGCATTTTAGGTATACATATTTTTCTACGTTGTAGTATTTATTGTGGATATCTGTTTCCATGTTTGTTATGACGTTCTCTATTTTTGTGTTTTTAGCCTACTAGCTTCTTTTGTTGATGTGAGGTTAGTCTTGTGAATTCCTGTTTTAGTCATCCGGTTCCTTTGTCATTAAACCCGAATGTGGGTGGTAAATGCTTGAAATCTTTAGAAAGTGCTGAGTTTTGCGTAGCAATCGACTTTTAATAAAAGATAGAGTAATTCGATGTATATTAGGGATTCTGTGAGGCTGGCTTTGCTATTTACTTTAGTTTAGTACGCATTTACTCTGATTTTCAAAGAGCCGCGATCCTTTGTCTGGGATGGATGTGTGAGAAGTTGACTTTCTTTTGTGAGTATGCTGTCCCTGCACATGACACATTCAGGACTACTTGACATTTCACTTTTTCAGCCTGTATTTCTATGTATATACTTATTACATTTATGACGTAATAAGCTATTTGATATATCGCTCCTCGAGGTGCAAGATGTTATAACTCCAAATTTCTTAAATGCAAGATGTTATATCCACCATCATATT